>APFE031035461.1:84964-164594 GCA_000404065.3 Pinus taeda | reverse complement strand
CAAAGAAAATTGCAGCTATCATTAGCTGGCCATCCCCAAAAAGTTTGTTTGAGGTACGTAGTTTCCATGGGTTGGCAAGTTTTTATTGTAAGTTTATAAGAAATTTTAGTGAGATTTGCGCACCTATGTTGGATACTATAAAAAAGGCAAGTCAGCCTTTCCGTTGGACTGAGGCAGCAGAGAAAAGCTTTCAAATGCTGAAGAAGAAGATCACTAAAAGACCAATCTTGAGATTGCCAGATTTTAACAAGCTTTTCCAGGTTTGTTGTGATGCCAGTGGTATAGCCATTAGGGCCGTACTCAGCCAGGAAGACAAACTTGTTGCTTATTTCAGTGAAAAACTGAACGAAAGAAGGCAAAAGTACTCATCTTACGACAAGGAGTTGTATGTTGTCGTCCAAGCATTGAAGCATTGGAGACACTATTTGCTGGGTAATGAATTTGTTCTGTTTTCTAATAATTCTGCATTGCAGTACGTTATGCAGCAACATAAGCTGAACCACAAGCATGCAAAGTGGGTTGAGTACTTGCAGAGTTTCACGTTTGTCTTGAAGCATATCAGTGGACAGGCCAACAAGGTAGCAGATGCATTGAGCAGAAGAGCTTTGCTCTTACAGGAGAGTACGATACAAGTGTTGGGTTTCGAGCACATGACGAACTTGTATCAGACAGATGAGGATTTCAAGGAGGCTTACGAAGCCTGCCAAAATCCTTTGTTGAGGAACAATAGTCCGTGGCTGGACTATAACTTACAGGAGAAGTTGTTGTTTAAAGGGGGACAATTATGCATTCTCAATTGTTCGATGAGGGAGAACATCATCCGGGAAAAGCACAGTGGAGGTCTAGCTGGACATTTCGGCATTGATAAGACCTTAGACCAGCTCAACCATCTATTACTGGCCAAAGATGTGGAGGGATGTGCAACGATTTGTAACCATATGTAAAGTATGTCAGTTGGAAAAAGGACACAGTCAGAATACGGGACTCTACACACCATTACCTATTCTGAGTAGACCGTGGGACTCAGTCAGCTTGGACTTTGTCTTGGGTCTACCAAGAACGTAATGGGGTTACGATTCTGTGATGGTGGTAGTAGACAGGTTCTCAAAAATGGCACATTTCATCCCTTGTAAAAAAAACTAGCGATGCCACTCACGTGGCCCACTTGTTTTTCACGTAGATAGTCAGGCTACATGACCTGCCTAAGTCCATAGTTTCTGACAGGGACGTGAAATTTACAGGACACTTTTGGCGCATCTTATGGAAGAAGATGGACACACAATTAAGTTTCAGCTCTGCTTACCACCCATAGACCGACAGGCAAACAGAGGTGGTAAACATGAGCTTGGGAAACCTGCTACGAAGCTTGATCAGAGAAAATTCACGGATGTGGGATCGTGTACTTGCCCAAGCGGATTTCACTTACAACGACTCATCGAATCGTAGCACGGGTAACAGTCCTTTTTAGATCTTGTATGGCATGCATCATCACAGAGTGCATGAGTTACGAGATCTAGGACAACAGGAAAGACGGAGTGCAGATGGGGAAGATTTCGCCAAAGTAATGAATGACCTACACGAGCAGGGAAAGACGAAGTTGCAGGATAACAGTCAAAAGTATAAGTAGTGGGCAGATCTGAAATGGTGATAGGTATAGTTTAATGTGGGAGATGAAGTCCTCGCACATTTGTGCATAGAACGGTTTCCAAGGGGTGAATACAACAAACTGAAATATAAAAAGGTTGGCCCTTACAAAATTCTGCGTAAATTTTCAGCCAATGCTTATGAATTACAACTGCCTCCAGGGATAGGCATATCGCCCATTTTCAACGTGGTAGACTTGTTTCCATATACTACCAGTCCTGAAGATGACAGTTCAGTACGGCCTACATGGGACACACAAGAGGGAAGTAACACTTGGATGAGGCAAATGCCTTCAGCTCAACCCCTTGAAACCGAGAGGATCCTTGACACTCAAGTGGCCAGGTGGACTCGACAGAAAGAATACTTATAGTACCTTGTCAAGTGAAAGAACCGTCCCATTGAGGACAGTTCCTGGCTTGACGCAGGACAAATACAACATGCAGGCTATTCAGTCGAGGAGCTCATGGACCGGAGCCATGAATTTTTATTACCCCGGGAGCCTGATGCAGGAGCATCCAGCTGAGTGTATCATGGTTGGGGTGTTTGGTCTCAGCTAGGAAGAACAGGTTCACACTCATCGTTTAGTTTCATTTTCATTTGTTGGTTAAAACAACATTTAGAGACTTGTTTGTTTTTTTATTTTACTTTATTAGGTAAATGGCATTAGGAACATCATGATTAGAGGAAGGTTGTTACAGCCACCTTTTTCTTTGATTTTCTTTTTAACTTAAATAGTTATCTTTCGTACAAAATATATATTTTCCAACAGAGCAAGAAAACAAAAAAGCAGTTTTCACAACTATGTAACAACCAATGTAACTGCGAGCAGTTGTGAGAAACTGTCTCGAAATAGTACAAAAGAAAGCATATTATATTTTTAGAGGTTTGATTACGACAGATAGAACAGAAGAAAATAAAATAAGAATTTCATTTATGTGCAGAACATCTATATCCATTTACAACCCTCTATTAATCTCTTCCATTTAACTACTGTGTATTGATCAAGATAGAGCAATGAATTTCATTTACAGTTAACTATTCATCCCTTCCATACAAATATTGTGTGCATTGACAAGGAACAGAGTGGTGAATTTTCTTGTTGAAGACAATCGAGTAACAAAGAGTGAAAATTACAGTTCCAGCCAGTAACAAATTCCAAGCCCACGAAGAGCAGACAAACGACACAGAGAAGCCTCTACAGAATCAACAGTCTCAGCTTAAAAAACGACCGCATTACATATTCAGGTAACCCATAGCCATATAAACAAAAGTCTTTTCTTTCTTTCAAATAATAGTCATGCAGGAAGACAAGTTACAAAAAATACCAGAATAGCAATTGCCAAGATGGGACGAGTCTCATTAGAGACACCCCACGATAGACCCAGGGTTTGAAGACCCATAAAATATTCAAGATTGTTGAGACAACATAATTAATATTCAAAAAGGGCGTAGCCAAAGGTGGCCAACAGCAACCAAAGAGTCGAGGCCCTCAGAGCCAGACAAACTACCAGACAACCAAAGTGCTGGAACCATAACCAAAATAAAAACGAAACATATATCAGTGACGAGGAGCGACCCTACCGGGTTCACCAGATAGTGACCGTTGTGGAAGTGGGCATCCAAAGCAACCACCCACCTGCAGTTATAGCCAGCAGAAGGGTGTTAGAATTGAGTACACGAAACTGAATATAGAAGAGCAAGCAACCACAAGGGAGAGGGTTTTGTAAACTCACTGGAGGTACGGATGGTGCTGGCGCGAAGAACCCACAACTAGGTCGCAGCCACAAGAGGGAACCCCTGCTCACAAGGAACAATTACCCTTAGTAAAAACAAAAATTGCGAAAAAGAAATGTAGCAGAGACATAGAGCTTACCTTGCCAAGCAGAGCCGAGGAACCGGTCCCTTGTGACCGCAACCTACAAAGGAACACAACAGAGAAAGAACCAGTTAACCAAAGGAACAAATAAGCGAGCAAAAAAAACAATTATACAGTGAAGGCACACAGATAACAATTGAGTTACAAGACGAAGAAAACCCTCTAGAGAAACCGACAGAGCCATCAACAAACCCTCACCACGAGCAGATCAAAGCGAAGCATTAAAGTGGCAAATGAAATGAGGGTTGGAGCAGTATAGTCAAAGCGCGAAGGGTGAAGTCCGAGGCAAGGACAAGTTTCCCCTCACACCTACCACCGTGCCTAGCAATTAACCACGCCATCAAGCCAAAACAAAATATCTGTGTTAATCATTTGTTTAGTGTTAATCATAATTGCACTGACTTTATCCTATTGTTAATCACCATTTAATTATTGTTAATCCGCAAGCTAAAAGGGGCTGGTCCCATCACAAGGTTTGGCTAAAAAAATTATATCATTTTTTATCCAATTTAACATAGGATTTTTGCACAATGGGAAGCCACAATAGTTCCAAAGGAGGATCCAAGTTTCAAAGTGTACCAAATTCCTATTTATTACTCTCATTTTGGTCTCTATCCCTAACAATACCTTTCCTATTTTCTAAGATTGCTCATTTTTCTTCCTTTACCTTTTGAACCTCCTTCCTTAATTCAGCTTGGTCTATTGGAATGAGGTCCTCATTTATAAATATTATTGTCTCTTTTAGACTTGGATATTTACTAAGCATGCCAAGTGTATGGTCATTACAAATTACCCTAACACAAATCAATCTATATTTATGCTTCAAGTATCTTTTCCAACCTTCTTACTTCTATGAGATAAGTTGTTTCAATTTCTGCCTCATTTTTTAGTTGTTTTTTTACTATTTCTAACATGTCCTCATCTTAATGATATTTTATATTAGAAATTATAAGATTTAAGGTTCTTTTATTTTGCTCATGATGCAACTCAATTAACTTGTTCATTTTCTATTTGATGAGTTTGATGTCTATTTATTTTCTATATTACTTAGGGCCAAATTTTCTTTTAATTTTTCTTTTAACACTTTAATCTCGTTACTAAAAGTGCAATTTTTGTCAACCATTGATTGTTTCTAATTTTCCACTTCTTGTAGCCTATCTTTCATCTGCCATTACCATAATAACATTCTTCCCATCATATTTGGGTAAATTTGTGATAAAACCATTGAAGCTTCTTCCCAATGCTAGCTTTGTATAGTTAATGGTTGTATGATCCATGGTGTCTTGATTGTCTCTCCCTTATTTTGTTGAGATAGTACACATTCAACGACAAAAATTTTCACATCTTCTATAAGACCTTCCCCCAAAAAAATATTTCTTGATACTATTATATGTTTTCAAGAACCTTAAATGTCCTCCTATAGAAAAGGTGTTCTTTATACCACAACAACTCATTCTTCCACATAAATTTTTATACTACTTTGGTTTCCTTCTATATTTGCTAAATGATCTTGAATACCTCGTCTTGTTGCTTCCATTCTATCCTTGCTTCTTCCACCTAGTTAGATTGTGGAATGGAAATAATGCATAGTAAACCCTGTGTGTCTTCCTATTTGCTTGAGAGGGCATATACCACAAGATTTTGTTTTCCCCTTTTGTATATAATTTCAAATTCATGACCTAGCATCTTTGTAACCCATTTTTATCTCTCTTTCAACAATAGTTTTTGTTCCAAGAAGTACTTCAAACTATCATGATCTATTTTTACTTTGAAGTGTCTTCCTATTAGGTATGGATGCCATTTCTTAACTGCATGTAGTATGACCAACATTTATTTTTCCTAGATGGATGTGAATAATTATTTCCTTTAAGTTATCTACTTTCAAAGGTAATGGGCCTTCCTTCTTGCATCAAAATTGTGCCAATGCCATGGCTTCGGGCATCACACTCCACAATGATTTTTTTTTTAGTCAAGTGTGTCCAAGATGGGAGTCATACACATAGCCTCTTTGAGTTTCTCAGAGTATTTGGTTGCTTCTTTAGTCCAAGAAAATGTTTCCTTCTTCAATGATTTTGTTAGAGTTTATTTTATTTGACCATAATTCTTGATAAACTTGCAGTAATATCCTGTCAACCTTGAGAATCCTACGAGTTTCTTCAAGGTGTTGGGGATTGGTCATTCCATCATAGATTTTATTTTGTTAGGGTCTACTTCGACACCTTCATGAGATACAATATGACCCAAATATTCCACTTCTTGTACCCCAAAGGCACACTTGGAAGGCTTTGCATATAGTTGATGCTCTTCCAATAGTGTTAAAACCCTTTCAACATGTTGTACATGCTCTTCCCAAGATTTGTTCTAGATTAGTATGTCATCAATAAATACTAACATAAATTCTGTAGGGAAGGGTTCAAAATAGAATTCATCAAGATTTAAGATATTGAAGGTTCATTACTAAGTCCAAATGGCATAACCAAAAAATCATAATGACCTTCATATGCTTTAAAGGTTGTGTTGGGAATGTCTTCTTGCCTCATTCTGATTTGATGTTCCTCCACTAGATAGACCTAAATATGTCATTCAATATGGTCATGGTGAAAATTTTGTAATGGGTTCTCAATGGCCATAACTATTTTATGCAAAGTCGCAAGAGGAATCTCAACATGGGATGAATAAAGTTGATGTTAACACTTACAACTTTACACTAACCATTCAAGTTACTAGTTTCTTGTCCAAAGTAGAGTCCAATGAATAAGAGGTCTCCCAAGAATAAAAACAAAAAGGCAATTTGCACCATCAGTGATGGATGACATGTTTTAATTTCAAAGATAATGAAATTATTGATAAACAACAGAAGCCAACCATATAGTCCTCCATGAATTATCAACAACAATTTATTTTTGCAACCTCACCATGGAATTATTATCATTACGTGATGGACTATCTTTGGAACAATACAAATAAACCAATACTCTCAATTGTGGTTGGTATGTAAGAAAATGACTTAGTTATGTACATGGCTCCATTAAAAGTATACTTACACTTGAAAACAACCCTTCTCTCCAAGTAGGTTAGGGTAGGTATATTTTGTTTTCTCATGTATATAATATTGTTATTTCAATAATTTTTTCCTATTAAGCATTTTCTAGACCAAAATAATAGTTTAGGGATGACTCCATAGCCCAATGAAAAATGAAATTGGTTTTAGGTATGGTGTTTTCAGCAACCCAAAGGGAGTCACTATCCCACAGTTGGAGCTATCCCATAGTTGGAGCTAGGTGTTAATTTGTTTTTTCATAACCCATTAACTAAAGTGATTTCCATACTTGAACAAGTGGAGACTAAATTTTAAAGCTTGGTTAGTGGTTTGGTCATGAAGACGGAACAATTATTTACGAATTTGGAAGGGAGGTCAGTGGGCATAATTTCTATTTTCAACAATATAATAATAAGAACGATAACAAAAGGAAGTAAATTTATTGTGATCATCCACTCATTGGAGAGCCCTATGTGTTAGCTTCATCCAACATGTTATAGAATAAAAAATAAAGGTTGTATGCTAGAGATATCACTATTTCCCCACATCCATTTTCATCCATTCCCAATTATTGTTATTTACATTGTTTCCATTTTATCATTATTTCCATTATTAGTTTCATTATCCATTTTCCCATGCATTTCTCCATATCTTCAAGTTTCCCCACCCATTTTTTGAAATTTTGACAAAGTGTTATTTTTATGTGTAATTACTCTACACCACCACTCCCTCCGCCCACTTCCCCCCCGCCCCCCCACACACACTCACATTACTTATCTTACCTCCTTTTTACTTAGTAAATTTACATGATTATTCCTCCTCCACCTCCTCTTTCGCCTCCTTATATACTTAATTAATTTCTTGTTTGTAGGGGGCTCCACTCTCAAAACTCCCATAATGGTTTCATACTTAGTCAAATTTTGTAATTGTGGATTACAATAAAATATTTCCTCTACTTCCAAGCCCACAATTCTACATCACTCAAAATGTAACCACATTTCCACAATCACCAAATTTCATCCCACCTCACTCAAGTTGCAATTTCACAACTTACCATACTTAGACATTTTAACATTTTCCATACTTGGTCTTTTTCCATTATTCATACTAAGGGATTTTTCATGAATGGGGGGGCCCACAATTACCTCACTACATCACTTTACCTCCTCACACCTATTCTTACCTCACTACACCACTTTATCTCCTCACACCTCTTCTTACCTCACTACATCACTTTACCTCCTCACTTGCAATACTATTTTTTTTTTTTAAGTTGGTGACTAAAAACTACACTAGAGACTTATCCCCAAGTGGCACTTGGAAGGTATGGGTTGGGCATGGATTACTAGGCAATGAATTACCATGATGATTGGGTGACGAGGTGGTAACTAAAAACTACACTATGCACAAGCTACACAGGGTTCCATAGCTCTCTCTATTTCACACACAAACAATATTGAGAAGTCATTTCTTTATTAACATAGTATGAGTACTCTCCCATAATGCACATAGGATAAATAGGGAAAATTTTCAAATCAAGGGACAAGATTCATGTGGAGAATAGATCAATGGTTGTTGAGTCCTTATCTTTAGGAGGCCATATCTTGAGCTCTTGATATCCAAATTCAAAAAACAAGAACTTGTTGGAAATCTAGAGACATTAAGATTAACCTAAAAATGAGTTGCATGGTTGAAATGATAACTCTCATACCGAAAAATTAAATTACAATCGTTACTATTTTTGGCATGACAGTAAGTTACTTTTTAAAAATGCTTTATTGAAAGGAATTCATTAATGTCTAAAATGGACCCCAATTAGGGGGGTGAATATCAAAGTTCACATTCATCAATGATATTTTAATTAATTTCATAATGGGGAAAGACCCTAATTGTAAATCACTTCCAAGAGGATTAAGATAAGATTATAAAAGAAGATGTTAAATCCATTCAACAAGAAACAAAGAGAAATCATAGAGTTTGCTAGCGACAAGTTTTCCTTTCCAAAATTTGTGAATTAACCTGCTTGACATTTTCCCTTAGCTTTTAATTTGTCTGCTCCTTTCCATTAATTTTTCCATGTATGTTTTGCAACATAAGGATTGGGACTAATCATCTCTTTGTATTATTCCAGGCATTTCCTATGATATTCTAGGTCCATAAGAGCAAAATCCTTGCTTGTGAAAAGCAAATACAATATTATTTCAATTTATCTATTTGTTTTTGAAATCTTGTTAAGGTTGTTTCACCCCTCTTGTTTTAGACATTGTTAAACTTGTTGCATTTAGAATATTATTGTTAATTTCTCTAACAAATAACTATTCAAGTGTCATCTTATTTTTATGAGCCTATGTGGTTGATGTATCAATGGATTCTTGAGCACGATTTTTTTTCAAACTCTTTTGATATTAATGAAGCAGTCCTTTAAATTTCTCTGAAAACTTGTCCATTTTGTTTTCCTTCATCTTGTAAAGTCATAATTGATTCCAAATTCACATTATTTAGAAAGGAGAAAAAATATCTATTAATAGAAAATCCTATAGATAAAATCTTTTGCAACTATTTTATTCCCTTTTCTTTCCACGAGTAGGGTGACGTGCTTAACCATTAAATCTACTAATAAGATATTTATTGGAAGATAAGATTGGGTTTGTTATTTCACACTCACCCATTGCATTCATCTAAGGACGTAAGAATATTCTTCCATATATCAAGAGAGTTGTATCACCTCTATAAAAACGACAAGGGTCTTTCTTATTCACCACAAAATTTTATCTCAATGTTGGTCATTTTCCCTTAATAGAAAAAGTGACTAACAAGTTCATATTCTATTATGTTCTATAACTCTAAATACTACACTAAACAAGACTTTTGTTTGATAATTGTAGGAGGAATAATGCTAGTCAAATGAACTCGCCTTGGGACTTAAGTATGAATATGAACAATAAAGTATCTTCCTTTAATAACATATTCTATGGAGTTTAGTTTGAAAAGCTCAAATGGTTCAAAAGGAGCTTGGAACTCCTATGTTTGAACCACCATGGCAATTAATCTACCTCTTTGCTAAAAAGAGCTACTAAATTAAACCGTATGTCTATAAAAGGGATTTCAAACCAAGAAGAGAGTGAGTGATACAACAAGAGCTCTTGTGATGGTTCAATAGTTGACACCCTAGCTAATCTTGTCTTTGATGTATATGAAAAAAATTACCAATAGAGTTCCCATAGATTATATCATGAACATCTACCAATTGATAAATGGGTTGTTCTGACTCATTTCCTTATTTTTACCACTTAAAAATGAAAAATCCAATTTTAGTTTTCTTGAAGATGAAGACAAGGAGATGAAGACTACTCTTAACCAGAAGATAAAGTATTCCCTTAATCATGAAAGAATCAATCCCTTGAGAACTTTAAGCATAAAATATTTAACAAGCATTGTTCATTTTACAAAATAATGGGTAGCAACACTAAAATTTAATAGAAACCATGTACTCCCATAATTAACATGTCTAGACAGTGTTGAGGCCTCAACCCACCCCAAGTCAAAAAACTTGGGGGCCCCTTTGTTTTTAAAGTTTGCATTGATCCTCATATTAAAAATTCTTTCTTTGGTTTATTTGATTTAATGATCTCCTTGAATTATTTTGTTTTTGAATAAGTAGTATTGGTATCTTATCACTTTGTTGTTGCGTGCAAGCTTACAATTTTAATTCATGCCTTACATTTGATAGTTTGCATAGAATAATCTTATCACTTTGTAGTTGCATGCAAGCTTGTGACTTTAATTCATGCCTTGCATTTAATTAATTGCATAAATTAAAACCTTCCTTCCTCATCACCAATTGTTTTGTGAAAGTTAGAAGCACACTTACATGTCTATTGCATTTTGCATTAGTGTAAATTTGCTTATAGTGGCTTACTGACTCATGCACGTTTATTAACGATATATTAATTATATCATTTTAAGGTTTGATCACCTTTTGTGTCATATTTATAAGTATCATGATTCACTAACATACATTGTGTTAAGGACCAACTCTAAGCAATGTCATATATCAATTACAAGACATCGCACATAATATTAGGCAATCACTTAACGAGAAGAGTGAGCCTAGTGGCATTTGCACATAAAAATGATGTTGAGAGATAACGAGCATGGATCTAAGGTGTATTGCATCGACTCCAAGTTTTCTGTAATAATGCAATGATATAAATAAACAACCAACATAGCCATGTCACATAATTCATAATTTCAACATTAGAAATGTTACATCATGTGTGATTGGAATGGCACACTAAGTGATAAAAGTGAAGAAATAATGAAGGATATCCATCCTTTTCTAATCATGTTATACATTTACGATCTCTAGAAATCTTGCATACAAGTTTTGGGCAAAAACAACAATTTTTGCCAAGAGCTAGCTAGTAATTGTGTCAGATTGTTAGGATATTCCGACACATAGGAAATAGTTAAGTATAATTTGCTCTAGTGTAGAGTTAGGTAAAGTGTGTTTCTTTACTATGTACATTTGTAACTTACAATCCGATGGTCACAATATGTTCTAGACATGAAGTGATCTGACGATTCATTCTCTCCTCGGTATTACCGACACTTGATCCATGGCTTAACACCCAATTGGTCCATGATCTCTATTTAAAGGGCATGGAGGGTCATTTGTAGGGTAACTGTTCATGAGAGAAGCCTATGTAAATTTTCATTCTTTTATTATAAATTGCTTGAAGTGGTCGCGTTGGCTTAGGTCGTGGACTATTTCCCTCTTTGAGGGTTTTAACCACGTCAAGAATACTGATGTATTGATCTGTGATCTATTTGTGAGCGGTGTCCTTTGGTGTTCTGTTTGAGGAACTTACCCTGTAAATTCCTACACATATGCTAATTGACCACTTTCATGCATGATGAGAATGGTCCAATAAATAATAAAAGTGAAGAAATAATCAAATCCACATGCATAAAAAGGATGGTCATCATTTTCTAATCATGCTATACACATTCATCATCACTAAAAACCTTGCTAATAAGTTTTGATCAAAAATGCTAATTTTGGCCTAGTATTAACCAATAAGTGTTTTAAATACTACAATATATTTGCATAAATTAAAACTAACCACATACCATAGCATTTTTAGGCTGATAAGCCTTCCTATGCATCAACTTTTTGTCAACACTTTTATCCTGCTCCGTTCGATCAAGGGAGACACTTTCCACCGTTGATACTGTAAGCACAAAATCAATAAATCACAAAGCAGAAAAGCTAATGGGCTTGCCCTTAATAAAAGCAAAAATCAAGAACGCACAAAAGCTAATGAACTTGCACAAAATCAAGAAAGCACAAAATTTAAGAGAGAAAGGATTCTGAAAACTGTAGATTGTGCAGAGCTCATACAACGATTACAGATCTAAGAAAACCACTACAATGGGTTCAACATTCTGTGCGGCGGTGTTTATTTTGCCAATCTAAGACATGGGAGTTAAATTCTTAGATATGTGTTAATGATGTAGGCCTCCTATCTTACAATAAATCGGTGTTGCTCAACCAGAAATTGGTCGTTCAAGAAATCCCCCATTTCAAAAACACGGTTAAGCGAATTCCTAAACACGGGTAAGAGATTCGATGGATTTTCAAATCTGACTCATCTCAATTCCTTCCACCATCTTGTTAATGCGCAAATATGAGGTTCTGGTGTTAAAATATACAGTTGTTCTATTCTCCAATGGTAGGTAAATTATTTCTACAAATTTAATTACTTTGTACATTATTAGTTTCAGTGCAGTTTTGTTTAACCCTATATAATTTTATTATATTGAGACTCTTGAGTCGTTTAACAAGCATCTTTGTCATAACTAGATTCCCAAGCTAAGAGAGAAAGGATTCTGAAAACTGTAGATTGTGCAGAGCCCATACAGCCATTACAGATCTAAGAAAACCACTACAATGGGTTCAACATTCTGTGCGCCGGTATTTATTTCGCTAATCTAAGACTTGGGAGTTAAATTCTTAGATTTGTGTCGATGATGTAGGCCTCTTATCTTACAATAAATCAGGGTTGCTCAACCGTAAATTGGTTGTTCAAGAAATCCCCCATTTCAAAAACATGGTTAAGAGAATTCCTAAATAGGGGTAAGCGATTCGATGGATTTTCAAATCTGACTCAACTCAATTCCTTTCACCATCTTGTTAATGTGCAAATATGAGGTTCTAGTGTTCAAATATATGATTGTTCTATTCTCCAATGGTAGGTAAATTATTTTTACAAATTTAATTACTTTGTACATTATTAGTTTCAGTGTAGTTTTGTTTAACCCTATCTTATTTTATTATATTGAGACTCTTGAGTCATTTAACTAGCGTCTCTGTCATATCTAGATTTCCACTTTTAGGTCGCAAGGCTATATGGGTTGTAATGTTATGGATGGATAGCACAATGTGGGATGTGAAGCTCTGTTAGTTCGCTGTTGAAAGCAAGTTTCCTATGCTTTCCTGTTGTGAGGATGCAGCAGCCCTTGTTGGATAAATGTATCACAATATGGAACTCAAGGCTCTGTTACATTGCCGTTGAAAGCAATTTCTCTGTGGTTTCCTGTTGTGGGGATAAAGTGGTCCTTGTCTGATGTATCCGTTGTTCCTAATCTGTTCTTACAGGGGTTCACATTGTTGCCCATTAGAATGTTACATAGGTCTATTCTGCTTGTGGATGTTACTAATTCTGAATGGGACTGGAATCACCCAGGTAAATTGTAAGCACCAAAATTTGGTATTCTAATGTCAGGCAATGACCATTGCTTTCAGGACATTATCCAAAAGTTCCAAGTATTTTTCCCTATTGTTGGAGGAAATTTAAGCAATTAAGACCTTACATGTATGAAGCAATTTTAAATTGTATTTTGAAAGAATTTATTTGTATTAAGCGATTTTACTTTGTATTTTCAATTAGTGGGCTTAAGCGCTGGTTCAAATGTGCTTTATCATAGATAACTATTTAAGCTAGAAACCATATTCTTTTGAATAGGGTAAGAGATCGTACTGGTCTGTAAGGGTTTTTGAATTGATGGAAGTATATTGCTTGTCATATGATAAATAGAAGAAGATATATGTCGTTTGACTATTTGACTGCTGCATTTTTTTTGGATGAATGGATATTTGTTGTCCTTTACCTTCTGGTGTTATGGATACATGTTTTATTCTGTTTGTTCCTTTTACGCTGTTATGGAGAAAACTGTGAATGCCTTACTTATGGAAGCTAACACTTAGCATTGTTAGCTTTTATCTTTTCTCCTCTGAAGGCATGCTTTATACTTCTCTTCCTATGATTAATGGAAGAAGATATATATTGTTTGGCTATTTCCCTGCTGCAATTTTTTGGATGAATGCATGTTTGCTGCTCTTTTACCTTTGTTGTTATGGATGCGTGTTTTATATTGTTAGTTCCTTTTATGCTGTTATGGGCCAATTTGTGAAGGCCTTGCATATGGCAATTAAAAAACTGTTATCTTTTGCATTTTCTATTCATAAGGCATGCTTTCCTACATAGTATCCTAATCTGTATACTGCAACTCTTATTTGGAGTGGAGTAAGGATTATGCTTGTCCCAAGTAGGTCCTATTATTCAAAAAAATTCAGGTTTATGGCTTTGCTTGTTTAGATTTAGTAGCATTTTTCGGGGCAGAATCCATTGCAATCTTGCATACACACTGTAAGGTACCCTTCAAATTGAAGTAAGTGATGGTTGTTAAATTTGTTTCCTTATGTGGGTTGTTGTTTGACTTGTAATTTGGGAAAATGTGGATTTGGTCTATTGTTTCCCTTGATGCTTTCCAATTGATTATACTTGTTCATTGTCATTGGAGTCATCAAAAGTACAAATGCCATACATGGAACTGACCACTGGGAAATTGGGATTCCATGATTTGGATAATCTAGCCTAATATGCACAAATTCACACTCTTCTACAGGGTACGCAAAATAAAAAATGTTGTCCAGTTGTCAAAGTCATGTGATGACATATTCAACAAGACGATTCAGAGTGGAACATCTCCTGAAGATTTGTACAATGTTGTTTGTGAGCAGGTTTTAATCTCAACTTAACTTTAACTAAATTTGTTGCATTTCCTTCTAAATTGTCTGCTAATTCTAGTAGCTTGTATGTCACGGGAGATTGAAATTGTTTTGACTGCACATCCAACACAAATAAATAGACCGACTAAGTCTTTCAACCTTTTCGGCTTATTTGCTTATATCAAACATTTGTGCAAGGTTTCAACCAATTAACATTTCATTGAGTATGTATTTACAAATCAATGATTTTGGGATCAAATCCCACAAAGCAATTCTATACCTGCTCTTCAAATTCCTTCAAGCTTTTGAAAGTAAAACCAATGAATTATCAATATAATTTTACCATAATAAAAAACAATTTGAAAGCTTTTAGCCAGCTCAAATTGCTCGTCCATTAGGCTTGAACCAACATCTCTTCTAGAAAAATTCAACAATTCCAATTTAATAATCCTATCGGCCTCTCTTTGTACCTTTTGGAGCAATTGCTAGTACTAACATCTATGAATAAGACTAAATATTTATATAACAAAGTCAAAATGTGTCAAAATAGAACTCAAGACATTGTCCCAAAAAAGACCCAAACTTTTAATGAAAATGATATTTTGTGCATAATAGATGTCTAGCCAAAATGAAATTTTCATCAACAAAAGAGGCGAGGCTACCTATAAGTTATTGGGGTTTACAATCCAACCGATCTAATGGAATTGGATTCCAAAACCTACATGTACGTAAATACATGTACATAAGTTTCTCGAAGATGAACCTTGTAAAACATAGTCAAACATAAAACTTAAAAAATTATTGATGTCAAAATAGAATGTCCAATAATTTATATTTAAAATAAAATGTCTAATGGTGGGTTAAAAATCCTTATGTTTTCTCTACATGTTTTGATTTACAATTTCAATAATGTGTAAAAGAGTTATGACTCTATTTTGACACTAATCTCGAGGTTCCTGCAAAACTTTTTTAATTTAATTTTTAATGCTTTTTGGCCATTTTAAGTAGTTTTTCAATGTCATTGAAAATTGGATGATCCTGGAATGTAGATGTGGATGAGAGGTTTGGAAGCTTTTGTGAGAGAATTGCATTCAAATTTCAGAAATATTTTTTTTAATTTAATTTAATTTTTGAAAAGTTTTTTTTACTAATAGAGTAAATTGGGATGATTTTTTTGTGTTTGAATTTTGTTTTTACGGTGAAAATGGACTTAGTATTATTAAAAACTCCCAGGACACCTAAAATCTTGAAGCTTAACAATAAGAGGCTCATTACACTGAAAAGTGTATTTACAACCTAATATGATTCTAATATATATAACTATGTGAAATTCTCAAAAGATAATAATTAAAAAATTAGCTAATGTTAATTAAGCTTAAAAAAAATAAAAATAAAAAATAAAAATAAAATAATAATTTACTATCACCCATAGCCATATAAATAAATAAATAAATATCAACTAAAACAACGGTTGAGTTCTGCGCTGATTTGATCTGATTCACACGAGATAGATTTTCATTCTACTACGATTGGTTGTGATTCACATTTATTGGATTCGCGCTCGCACTATTTTTACGTAAATATCGAGTTGAATTATATTTTCTATCTGCGTGCTTTTTCAGTTTATGTCCACGTATCTTTTTTTTTTGTAAGTAAGCATTTGTATTAAGAAACAAAAAATATTGTACAAAAGGACTGCCCGGGCTGACTAGAGCCCGAAGCTTTGCAGAGAACAAGACAACTTGACCAAAAGACCTCCTCCAAAACCCCAAAGAAACAGGGCAGCCGGCAAGGATAAACTATCCACCTCGGCTCTGAGGAGTAGACATGAAAAGAGCAGTGCTAAGCAAGTTTATGTCCATGTATCATTTGGGAGATGTATTTTAATTAATAGAGATAAAGAACGAAAATGACACAAGTAAAAGGAATAAAATCTCTCAAACTTTAGCTTATTTGTTTTACTGTTTTTATGATTTCACTGTATGTAAGCAATTCAATGTTGTTTCACTCGGAGCTAGTCAAGTTCTATAGTGCTCAGGATCTTATAATTTGCAACGGTCTAAAGAAGTGATCCAATTCTAGCCAGATGACCTGCATCCATGGGCTTGGTAGCAGCGTGGTAGACTATGTTATTTTTTATCTCCCTTTATACAACAAAATAACAAATTTTGACATCTTAAACGACCACGAGCACTAGGCCTTTACTTATAACTCTCAATTTTGTTATGCATAGAGATCCCATAGAAGACAATCCTTATAGTCAAAAGAACTTAACCTTTGATAGAAATAAAAACAATCTCTTTCTAAATTATTTAAAAACTAATTTGCTTCCTTTATCTAGTCTAAATAACATAGAAGACCTCTATCATAATTTTACTACAACCCTCTCATATTCTATTAACAAGTTCTCAATTGAAGTTTCAAGTAATAAAGGAAATAGCAAAATCAACCCATGGTATGACAAAGATTGTAAAAGTGTGAGGAGATCAATTAAGGAAGATGTTGATGAATCTCTTAAAATTGGCAAGACAAAAATACACAAAGCCCTAACTAAAAGGAAAAAAAAGGCAGTATATTCGTAAAAGACAAGAGAATCTCTTACACATCTCTAAGGTAGCTCCTAAGAAATTCTGGAGGTAGATTCTAACTAGGAAAACTAAAGATAATAAGAAAATTTCTTTACACGACTAAAATTCCTATCTTAAAAAGATTTATGAATCTCCAAATGTCATGGATAACTTTGAAACCCTGCTCACAACGAAAGAAGTTTTCTCATTAGAAGACATTGATTTTGGGGTTAAACGCCTGGAAAATGGGAAAGCTAAGGACATTGAAGGTTACCAAGCGGAAATCTTAAAAATTGGAGGTCCTATCCTCATCCCCCACATCCATAAGCTTCTCAATCAAGCGGTCAAGCAAGGGTTCCCTAAACCATGTACTCAGAGCCTCATTATCCCTATTTTTAAAAGTGGGGATACAAATAACCCCTCTAATTATCGGACAATTATGATCAGCCATCTCTTAGACAAGTTATATGGTATTATTTTGGAAAAGAAGTTGAGCATATGGCTTGAAAGTAAAGGTAAGCGGGCTAAAGGCCAAGCAAGTTTTAGAAGACAACACTCAACAACGAACCACCTCGTTACGCTTAGGATCATTGTGGAGGAATGCCGCAATGATAAATCCAATCCCTTTTGTTGCTTTGTGGACTTTAGAAAGGCCTTCGATATGGTTCCTAGAAACAACCTATGGAATATATTAGAAGAGCTAAAAGTTCCTTTTGAGTTGAGAGTTGCCACTATAAGGTTACACGAGAATGTAATTGCCAAGTTAAGGTGCAATGAGGGGTGGTCGAAAGACATTAAGCGTAATATCGGAGTTAAACAAGGTTGCTCCCTCTCCCCTACCCTATTTGGCATTTACATCAATAAGCTAGAAGGTTGTTTAGAGGAAGCAGGTTGTGCTGACACGATCTTAGCTGGGATAGTCATCATCATTCTTCTCTATGCTGACGATATTGTTCTTCTCGCAAGGTGCCCATCTGATCTTGATAAGCAGCTTAGACTCCTTAAGGATTTTTGCTCTACCATGGGTATGATCGTTAACACTGACAAAACAAAAGTTATGATTATCAAATCCAAGAAGGACACTTACGCTAATTTTATGTATGACAATAGTAACTTGGAGGAAGTGTCTTCTACAAGTACCTAGGAATTGATATTCATCACAAGCTCAACTGGAACTATAGCATTGAGAAAAGGATTAATGGGGGGTGGAAAGCTCATTTTGGTCTTGAAAATAATTGTAAAACGACAAAACTCGTAATGTCGAATAGAAAGAAGTTCCACTTTGAAACTTTAGTCACTCCTGTTATCTTATATGGATGTGAGGTTTGGGGTTGCAACATCTCTAGAGAATCCTGGAGAAAGATTGAGGAGATCCAGAAGCATTTTATAATGTATAACCTCAAAATTAAAAGCAATACACCCTATCATATTCTCCTTATAGAAGTGGGTATTTCCCCTATCGAGAGCCTAGCTATGGCTAGGCTTCTGTTGTACAAGCACAAACTCAGTAACATAGGAGACCATAGACTGCCTAAGCTACCTTTAAATTCTATCCAAAACCACCTCAGTCTGAAACAAGGTTGGTATAAAGACACCGGGGCCTGGTTAAACCATTGGGAGATCGACAAGAATGTTGCATTGCAAAACATTAATAACATTAAAAATATTGTTACTTCTAAGTTCAAAGAAAAAATGTGGTGTGAGAAAGATTTAGCAGCTAAAAGAAAATTAAGATATTATAAGGAGGTCATCAACCCCACCCTAGAGGATCAAAATTAGTATCTCTCTGTTTTAACTATCTCAAAGAAGAAAATTAATATAGCCAAGATTAGAACGAACTCTCATGAGCTCAATAGTGAAACAAGTTGTTGGCCAGTTTCTAAAACACCATGGATGGAAAAGATCTGCCATCTCTGTGAGAATATGAACATCGAGGATGAAAATCACTTCCTATTAGAGTACCCCATGCACAACCACAATAGATCTCGATTTCATAATCTTTGTTGCAATACTGACCTTCCTAACCTTTTACGATGTCAAAATTATAGTGAGCTCGGGAGGCTTCTCTCCAAGCTTTTTGAGCATAGGAATAAAATCTTGAATCAAACTAAATAATTCGTTTCTTTAGATCAGATAGACCAAAGTTTAGTCTCACTCGACATCAACCATCATCATCATCAATAATCACAATGCAAAAATATTTCTCCAATACAAATAACTACAAACTAAGGAAATGTAAGTTCATATAATTAGTATGTTGTCCTCTGTTAAATTTAATTTAAAAGATTAGACATCATAAGTAAATAAATCCGGATCAATTGCTATTAAAACATTTCATCATTGATTTGTTTTCAACACGAAAAAACTCAATATTTGTATTATAATGCATGATGATTACATAAACAGCTGCTCCATACAGATAAACATGCAACAACCCGTTGATGATATAGGATAGATAATGTCGCCATCCCCACACAGAATTAGACAATGTGGTTCCAGAGTAATCAGATGCATAGGGGATTCTGTGTGGAAACCAATTGAAAATGAGCTCAAAAAAAAGATTCAAATAACACTGTAATTCCAATGCATAATCCCTACAGCGGCTTCATTCAAAACAGCCAGTAGATAGCAAAATGGGGAAAAGACATCGTGTCTCCACGCAGAGAGCAGACAAATCCAGTTCCATAACATAAAATATCTCAGATCGAAACAGGGGGAAGGCTAAGAGGATCCTGAAGAAAAACTCAAAAAAAGATTCAAAAAAACTGCGGAGGAAAGGTTGTATAAAAGAAGAAATACCTATACTGTTGAAACAGTCAGGCATGCATAATATGTACAAGAAATTGATCAAAATTTCTCCCATTTTTCACCATATGCTTTGAATCTTGAAGTCCTGGATCTGGTCTCCCAAGCAATGGATTATTGTTATAACCCTGTGCTAGGAAGATAGTGCATGATCCCCATTTGGATTATTGTTATAATCTTGCGCTAGAAAGATAGTGCATGATCCCCATTATTTTGTTCATGTGAATATTTTAATGATTAGTTGCAATTTTTTTTTCATTTCTCAGGTTTCGTAGTTTAAAGGTGTGTATTTATTTTTTCTTTTACTTTATATCAAGATCTATGTAACGTTCTTAATTCTTTTGAAAAAAAAAAACGACTATTTAACCATTCTGTTTGGGTAAAAAAGACAATTTCAACCATCCTATTTGGTAAAAGAAAAGCAAAATGACAAACCCCAAGCCGTATAGGCCATGAATGTCAACAACATTATGAACTACCAATTTAATGGAGAATAACACAATAATTATTAAAGAGATAAAATAGTTAATAACAAATAATAAACCAGAACAATAAGAGAACGATAGAATGAGAATGAACAGAACAATAAAATGAAAATAATAAGAATAAGAACGGAATGTAATAATAGATAATAAAAAAATAAAACAATATGTTTTCAATATATATATATATATATATATATATATATAAAACAAATCAAAGAATGTTTAAACAGAGTTCTAATCGAAGATAGTGTCATATCAGACTACAATGTAGTAATTTCAAAGACTATTCCTTCAACAACTTTAGACCATAGGCCTATAGCAATCAAACTTGGGGAAAGTAAAAATATGGGTTCCCTTCCCTTTCGATATAATATTTTTTGGGTCAGCTATGAAGAAGTCATATCATTGGGCACAATAGTATGGA
Organism: Pinus taeda; assembly: GCA_000404065.3. Taxonomy (NCBI): domain Eukaryota; kingdom Viridiplantae; phylum Streptophyta; class Pinopsida; order Pinales; family Pinaceae; genus Pinus; species Pinus taeda. The sequence continues at coordinate 143,679 of APFE031035461.1, read as the reverse complement.
AACACAGTATAAATGGATCTCCAAGTTTTGTATGGGAGACAAAGCTAAAAAATGTTTAAAAAAAAAACTTTAAAATCTGGGCGAGAACACACTACAAAAAATCTCAACAAAAGAAAATTAATTTGTAGAGAGAGATAGAAAAAGCGCAAAAGTGTTATATACCTAGGGGGGATAATATGGGGTACAAAGGGAGGTACCCAAGGTAATAATGTAATAATGGGACGGGCTGTAGTAATAAATAAGGTGGTTAACCCATATCATGTAAGGGACCACAAGTAGTTAGTAATAATATAATGGGCCCATGGTATTAGTCGATGGTATGAGGGAACCATGGTAATGATCCATGGTATTGTATGTATGAGGCCTATATAGAGGCTAGAGACTCCACGTCAAGGAATAGTCAAGGAAGAGTGTCAAAGGAATATTGTATGAATAGGCATATGGCTTGTGGAGTGTTCTCCTTCCTTAAGGAGTGAATGTATGGTGTTGCCCTAACCCTAAGGGTTTTGATATCAATAAAGTGAAACATTTCTATATTTGAATTTTATTATTCTTGGGTTTAGTTGTATTATCATATATTTCTGGTTCATAGCTATAACAAGTGGTATCAAAATAGATAAAAATGCTATATACCTAGGGGGGGTAATATGGGGTACAAAGGGAGGTACCCAAGGTAATAATGTAATAATGGGATGGGCCATAGTAATAAATAAGGTGGTTAACCCATATCATGTAAGGGACCACAAGTAGTTAATGGGCCCATGGTATTAGTCGATGGTATGAGGGAACCATGGTAATGATCCATGTTATTGTATGTATGAGGCCTATATAGAGGCTAGAGACTCCACATGGAGAGGTGTCAAGCGAATTGTGTCAAGAATTATTGTATGAACAGGCATATGGCTTGTGGAGTGTTCTCTTTCCTTAAGGAGTGAATGTATGGTGTTTCCCTACCATAAGGGTTTTGATATTAATAAAGAAGCATTTCTATCTATTTTGATCTTGTTATTATTGGGTATATTTGTTATTTCTCATATATTCTGGGTCATATCTATAACAAGTGGTATCAGAGCTATAACAAGTGGTATCAGAGCTATATTTTCAAATCTATAATAATTTCTGGGTTAGATCTATAGGGTTCGATCAATAAAGAAGCATTTCATATTATTTCTTGGGTTTATTTCTATTCTCAAATATTTCCAGGTTAGATATATAACAAGTGGTATTAGAGCTATAACAAAAAGAACATAGAGGAAGGAGAAATAACAAAAGAAAATCAGTTGAAAGATAAAGAACTACATTGAGAAATATATAAAACAATAGAAAAGATGAAGAAACTTGGAGGTTAAAATCTAGAAATTTGTGGATTCAAGTCAGTGATGAAAACACTGTTTTTTTCATAACACCACCAAAATGAGAAAAATTAAAAACCATATCGATTCAATAAAAGGAGAAGGGGAGATAGAAATTAAGGGACATGAGGAGATAAAAAAAAACTCATCAGCATTACAAAAGCTTGCTATCAGTTGATCTTGTAAATCCAAATTATCAAGAATTTATAAGATATCTTCCTAATAAGATATTTGAAGAGAAAAATTCAGAAATCATAAAAGAAGTGGAAGAAGATGAACTACAGTCAACCATATGGAATATTCAACCAAATAAAGCTCCGGGTCCTAATGGTTTATCCATAGCTTTCTATCGTTCTTTATGGTTGCTCATAAAAAAATACCTTCTAAAGATGATCATATGGGTCTTCAAAAAAAAAAAGGAAATAGGTGGCTTCACTAACTCCACCTATTTGACTGTTATCCCTAAATAATCAAAACCTTCCCCCTTTCACCACTTTCGACCCATATCTCTTTGCAACTCCTCATACAAATTATATTTAAGATCTTAGCCAATCGTATTAAACCTTTTCTCCCCAACTTGATTTCCGAAAATCAAGGAGGTTTTGTCCCTAACACGCAAATTGTCGATAATATAATGGCTGTTCAAGAAGCTATTCATTCAAGCTTAGCCAAAAAAGAACAAAGATTCATCATGAAACTTGATATGGCTAACACCTTTGATAGAGTCAACCTCTCTTTTCTCTCAGAGGTCCTCTTAAAATTTGGCTTTGCTTATGATTTCATATATCTCATTAAAGCTTGCAGTATAGGCCCCTGGATTTCCCCCCTTTTCAATGGAAGGCCTAACTGTTTTTGTTAAGCTCCAGAGGCTTAAGATAGGGCTACCCTCTCTCCCCATTCCTCTACATTATAATGGTCGAATCTCTCAGGAGGAACTTGGAATGTTGGAATGAAACTATCACTGGCCTTTTCTTTAGCAAAGGTGTCAAGAGTATTAACCACTCTCTATTTGTTGATGACACCTTATTCTTAGGAGGTGCCTCGTGTATTGCGACTAGAAGATTCAAAAGCACCCTAGATAGTTTCTTGGAGGTTTTCGGATGCCTCCTAAACAACTTAAAAAGCAATATATATGGCTGGAACATCCCTGCAAGAACTCTTCGGTGCATATCTCAGATCTTAAGAGTTCATTTCCAAGCAAACTGGGATCATTTTAAACACTTGGGACTTCCCATCACAAAAGAAATTATGAAATCAGAAACATGGCATAATTCTATAGAGAAAATGAAGAAGAAAATTCAAAATTGGGGCATCCTCTGGCTTAACCTTGCTGGGAGGATAATGTTGATCAAATCTATTTTAACAACTCTCCCTCTCTATCAATTTGCTACCATTCATGCCCCTACTGGAGTTCATAAGCAAATTGAGGTTATTATCAAAATTTCTTTTGGCAAGGAAGCAAATCTTAGACAAAAAAATTCAATTTAGTAAATTGGAAACAAGTTATCGATCCATTTGAAAAAGGAGATATTTCCATTCATCTTAATGGATTAATAAATATAGCCTTAGGAGCAAAGATCGTATGGAGATTTATAACAGGAGAGTCCACCTGGTGGAAGTAAGTTTTGGAGGCAAAATATTTAAACTCTTCTCGACAGTCCCTTTTCACTCGGAAAATTCCCACAAGACCTTGTTCTCAAATTTGGAAATTAATTAAAAAATACCTCCCTCTTGTCAACGAAAACACATCCAGAATCCCGGGAGGTGGTCAGGACATAGATCTTTGGAGTGACAGTATCATGGGCAATCCTCCTTTCTTTGATCTCCATGGAATTCAGATTCTAAAATCTTGGATGATTAATAAGGGAATTTTCTCCATGGAACAAATTTCAAAATGGAATCAGAATGACAATTCTTAGGAATGTTGGCTTCCTCCAGCCTTCTCCCAAATCTCAAATCTTAATGGACCTTCTCTTGTTTCATCTCAAAGATGTTTCTCCTATCAGTTTCGGTCATCAAGATTCATTCAAATGGAACCCAACAAGAGGATACTTTACTTTAAAATTATGGTATACAAAGCTTCAAGAAAAACAAGATCATCAGGATTGGTCCCTTTGGAAAACAATTTGGAAGACAAGGAGTCTTCAAAAGAATAAAATTCTTCACCTAGACTTTGTTAAAAGGAAAGATTCTTACAGCATAAAACCTGAAGAAAAAAGGCACTCCTGATCCCTCTCGATCTCCCTTGTGTTAAGAAGAAGAAGAAACTATCCAACATTTATTCTTAGACTGCAAATTTGTTGAAGAATGATGGACTTTGTTGGTCTGCCCAATTGAAGCCACCATTAATTTCAATATCAACATCTCTAAATTCTATTAAAAATGGAAAGACAAATATCCATACGCTTTAAAAAACAAGAACTTGATAAAGAGGTTCTAGAATAGTCTCCCTTCTTTTTTATGTTGGCAAATTTGGCTTGCCAGAAACAAACAAATTTTCCAAAATATCAAACCAAAAGTCAAAAAAGTTCTTTCCAAAACTTGGGGGCTAGCATCCGAATTCCTTTTTACAAAAAGAGTTAAAAATTAGGATTATAGTATCCTCCAACATGAAGAAAAAATATGGATTAGTTTTGTTTCAGATCAATCCACTAAGAATTGTTCCTATCAAATTCAAAGATTGGAAATTTCGACTAAAAGAAAAGGATTTATTTATTTATTTATTTATTTTTTTATTTTTATTTATTTATTTTATATTATTTATTTATTTATATTATTTATTTATTTTTTTTTTTTTTTTTTTTTTTTTAATGGTTAGACACTATAAAAAGGACATGCTTATTTTTTTATGGTGCTTCAAAATCCAACCCAGGCAGAGCAGGTGATGGAGGCTATGTAATAGATCAAGAAAAGAGAAACTTGACGACCTTTGAATGGGGTCTTGGTATTGAAACCAACAACAAAGCTAAAGCTTATGACTTTCTTCCGGGATCTCAAATTCTAAATAGAAAAAATTATTTGAATCCTGTCATCTTTGGAGATTCCTCAATCCTTATTTAGCAAATGGTAAAGAATGCAAAGCCGAAAAATGCAGACCTCGGGAAAATTACATCCAGAATCCATCACCAATTAAAAAATTGTGAAATGTCACTTTTTATCATATATTGATAGAAAACAATAAGGTGGTTGACAAATATGCAAATAATGTTGTTGCTCATCCCTAGGGACTGTTGGGAGTGGGATCCCCCAAGGGCAATTTTGGGGCTAAAAGCCCATGTTTAAGTCAATTTTTGTAATATAATTGTAAAGACTCCGCATTTTGTGATTGCAGAGCGCGAAGGTGTTATGCGTCAAAAAGGGTAGTCCGCCCTTAGTTTTGTGAAGTAAAGTCGGATGTAAGAGACCTACCCATGGTCCGCGGACCATGGGATTGTATAAAAAGAGCTAAGCTCTAAGTAGTTTAAAGAGAAAAAAAAATAGAGAATGGCAGATCATGCAATAGAGTGATAGCTCTGAAGAAATCTAAGTCTTTGGTCGTAGCGTAGGTATATGCTCTGTGACTGAGTGCGCAGAGGCCTAGGGTAGAAGTCCGCAGCTAAGTGCGCGGACCCCTGCCGCTGTGTGCACAAGGCAAACAAAAGTTGTAACACTTGGAAGATATTAATAAAAGGAGATATTCTGTAATTTCTGTGTCTTTGTTATGTTGATGTGTTTGGATATTTTATGTATTCATTTCCTTTATTATGCTTACATGATGCGCGAATGAATGCAATTACATTGAATAATTAAACACAATTACGAATATCTGCTTACGCAGTGTTAACTTTAAGTATTTGATGAGATAAGCGAATCACTTAGATTAATTGGGAATCTGCACGACATGCTGCTATAGCAGCGCGAAAGTACTTGAGCAGCCGGCCTGGGCTGCGCTAAGGCAGGGATAGAAGGAATCAAACAACATCACAACCATCTTAGGGTGCAAAAACTTGGTTCCAGCATCCCCCCATACTGCTTCGAGTGAGACTTCAGTCCGCGCTCCGCGGGCTAATGCCGAAAGGGCCAGTGGTGTAGGGATTTGTTTGGCTAATTAACGTTGAACTTAGGTCAAGCCCCTTCAAGCCAACAAATGGTTCTGTTGCCAGGACTAGAATCTACATAAGAGATGTGTGATGTCGTATCACTAGAATCCAACTAAGAAGGAGATTAGGGACTAGTTGGATAGGAAGATCCACAAATTCGCAGCGCGGGGGAACAGGAACCCGTAACTGATAAAGGAATGGTGGTTGGACAAATACCTGTATACAGAGATCCATGAGATATTTTTTTTCTCCTTCCATTTTGAACTATACGAGTGGATCACGAAGCTAGCAGATAACCAAGGAAGGTGGAAACTTGACAGTCCTATTGTGTGGACCTCAGAGCTAGTGTGAAGGTTGGAAGTGTCGGAGGATAAGATCGCCTGCGTTGTCGATCATTGGATCGATTGCATCATAGGAGGATTTGTGACTGAATTCGCGGTCGACACCTCAGTCGACTACAGCGAGGCAGAGCGACGTTCTTTCAAAGGACCACGAGGTAAGTATGTAAAATCTTTGAATACCTAGATTAAAATGCTATTGTGCGAAAAATGGGTTATGCAACTACCTTGATGTTCAAGACTACGGGAAGTGGAAAAAATTATAGGAACGACGAAAGAAAGGGTCCGAGTATAGTCCCTTGATTTCTCCTCTGTGAGGTGACGAAGAAGGTATAGCGAAGGTTTCTCCGCGAAGTGCTATCCAGTTAATAAGACAAGGATTCCTGCGAATACCACCTTCGTCCACACCATCTCCAACTTCACCACCGTCACCTCCAACTTCACCCGTACCACCTCCACCGCAGTTCAGTATGGCAAATACAGTGAAGCTACCTTTGTTCAAAGGCTTGGGAAATGAAGACCCAGACCAATTTTGGTTCATTGTGAGGGATGTATGGAAAGCTCAAGGTGTTACAGATAATCATATAAAGAAGGCGATGCTGGTTAGTGCTCTGCAAGATCGCACACTAACCTGGTATTAAGTACTCTAACGATAACTCGAATGCTGGAGTGGTGGACATCCAAGCAGCACTAAATAGAGAATTTAGTAGGCCTAAATCTAAGGCGCAGTCGATTGTGGGATTCAAAGAAATCACGATGCAACTAGGTGAGACGCCTTGGGAACTATATCAGAGATTGAAGTGTACAATTCGCGAAGCCAACATGAATTTGAGAGATGGACAACATCGCAAGTGGTTTGTAGCTTCGCTAATACCACACTTGGAGTGCGTTGTCACAGCAGAAGATACCGACTTGGGTAGAGGCCTTGAAGATTGCCATGAGGCTATATGAAACCTCGATGCAAGATTCAAATCTAGGGATTCAGCAGATCCATGCGCAAATAAAGAACCTATGCCTTGAGATCCAAAGTCTGAAGCAGGACAGGACGGTTCGACCAGAGGTGCGCGAGGAGGTATGGTGCTTGAAATGCAAGAGTCAGGGTCATGAAAAAGACCATTACCTAGTCTTTGTGAACTACATTGTAGGAGGAGGACCGATGCCTTTAAGGCCAGAAGCTCAAGCAAGACCTAGCACAGGACCTGCATTATGGTGCACTATCTGTCAGGTAGTTGGAAAACATGCCATGGATAACTGTCACTTGCTACAGAAGTTTGTACAAGCACCACAACAGCTGTTCTGCAACTTTTGTAGGACATGATGAGCATACTTGCAAGAGCTATGAATTGATGATGGATATAACTCCCTGCCTATAGGGTTCAGGTCAAAACATAACCCCTTGACCAGAGCACAGGGATGGCACGGACAAGATTTCAGGGGCGCGGACAAGGTCGAGGCAGAGGAGGACTTGGTAGAGGTCGAGGAAAATTGATTTACTACAATTACGGAGGATTGGGACACTATGCCCGTGATTGCACTAATCCAACGCATATGTCGTGCAAGTATTGCATGCTGTTTGATTATGAAATGGAAGACTGTCCTACGCTAATAGCTAGGATACGTGACAAAGGGGCGCAACCACCTCTGCCGACTCATAACCTATAGATGATAAGGTCTGAGCCATGCGAGGAAGATCCAAACGTAAATATAGTTCTCAGAAGTAGAATCACGATAGGAGATGACAAGGGGAAACAACTAGAAGACAGTAAATGGGTTCGCAAAGCTCCGGTGAAGGAGGCTGAGTTCGATTTGGAGCGTGCACGCAAAACCTTCATGGAAGCTAAGAAGAGCTTTGATGAGGCCTCCACCTCAGGAAGCAAGGATAAGCCTGAACAAGAGATGGACCCCTCTATGCTCACAACTTTCTTGGGGACCTGCATGAAGTCACTACGTGATAGTAAGGCTGTGAAAGGGTTACAAGAGCTCATTAATAGATGTGTTGGAACCGCACTGGGTGAGCCGCGCGTATTGTGAAAGATTGGCAAGCATAAAACAAGGACAGGATGGGAGATGAGACTGACCGCGCAGATAGGAGAGTATGAAATGGATCAAGTTATTTTGGACCTGGGGTCAGACACAAATGTCCTACCACAGCGTACTTGGGAATGAATGGGGAGACCTGCATTGCAATGGTCTTCGATTCAGCTAAGGATGGCGAACCAGCAGAAGATCATCCCCATGGGATGGCTGCAAGGGGTGACCGTGGATATTGAGGGAGCGAGCGCGCTGGATGATTTTGAAGTAATAGAGATAGTGGATGACAACAATCCCTATCCTACACTCCTGGGAATTGACTGGGACACTGATATAAACGGAGTAATCAATCTGAAGAAGTGAAAGATGATCTTTGAGAAGAAATCGTTGCGCGTAATAGTACCCCTCGATCCTGCTGAAGGATCGCGCTATACTGAACCAGTCCACGATTATGAGAATGATGATGACCTGGACTGTATCTATAAGATAACAACGCAAGACCAAGATTGGGTGAATCCCACTGCGGATAGACGGATTACATGGGATCGCGAAAGTTCCTACACTTCAGATTTCGATGAAGAAATAGAACGCTGACAGAATCTGTTACATGAAGTAACTACGTTGAATTACAACATGATGACTCGATCGCTGCGTTGTGTGTCATCAGAGGTAAGAAATCTGCCTACTTATGATGGTTTGAATGAGGTAGATATCTTTTTGGATGCATTTAAAGGGAGGTACTAGAAAAGTAGCACTTCCAGGCGTTGGACTGGGCACTGCGCGCTACGCCCGCAAGACGATGGGGTATGCATAAAGGAAGCTTTGATGATTGACACAAATGTCGGAGGATGATGAGAACATGATTTGGGAAGCCTAAGATGCGACTGACAGAAAAGTATGATGGGCAGGATTATTCATGTGCGTAGTTGGCCAAAGCGGAGAAGAATTATTCCACCATTGAGCGCGAAGGGCTAGCTATGGTGTATGTGCTCTAGAAGTATAAGCACTACTTGTTGGGAGGCCATTTCAAGATGTATACAGATCACTCCGCGTTGAATTACCTAGTCAATAAGCCTGTGTTGGGGGGGGGGGGGGGGGGGGGAGAATCTGCAGGTGGCTCTTATTATTCTAGCAGTATGATTTTGAAGTGGTTGTGAAGCCTGGACACTTGAATGCGGGACCATACCATTTGTCATGCATCGAAATAGGGGAGGAACCCACTAACTTGGAAGAAGGATTGCCTGACGTGCAACTATTTGCAGTGCGCGTCGCGGATGGTCATTTTGAGGATATAATACACTTCCTAACAATAGGAACTGCACCGGAAGGATACATTGTCTAGCAAAGAAGGAATTAGTGGTGCGCGCAACAAATTTCTTTGTCATTGCTGGGCATCTGTACAAGATGGGGACTGATGAGATATTGCGACGATATGTACTTGAGTTCAAAAGAAGAAACATCCTCGCGGACACTCATGGGGGTGCCGCGAGAGGCCATTACGCAAGGAGAGCAACTGTGCAAAAGATTCTATGCATTGGGTTGTGGTGGCCAACCCTTCATTAGGACTCAAAAGCATATTGCAAGGTGAAAGGATTGACAGGCCATCACGAAGGGATGAGATGCCTTTGAATCCACAAATGACGTTGCAACCCTTTGAGAAGTGGGCGATGGATTTTGTGGGACCTATTCAGCCAAAAGGAAAGATGGGAGCAAGGTATATTATCACCGCGATGGAGTATTTGACTCGTGGGGTTGAGACACAGCCCGTGAAGGATTACACAGGCATGACCACTGCAAAGTTCCTCTTTGAGCATGTACTGACGCGATTTGGTTGTCCAAAGATCTTGTTGAGTGATCGTGGTACGCACTTCTTGAATTAAACGATCAGCACGCTAACGGAGGAATTTCAGGTATACCAACAAAAGAGTATGCCTTATCACCCGCAGGCTAATGGGACGGTGGAAGCATTCAACAAAGTGCTCAAAAATGCGCTGACCAAGGTTTGTAATGCTCAGCGAAGTGATTGGGACCTATGCATACTTGCAGTACTGTGGGCTTATCGAACGACATGCAAGAAGTTGACTAGGCAAACCCCTTTTCAACTTGTCTATGGAATACATTGTGCCTATTCTATGCATAGCAGCGCTCACAGGTATGACGGATCGCAGAGCCCTGGAGGAGAGGCTCGCACAACTGGATGAATTGGAGGAAGAAAGAGTTTTGGCTGGATTTCACCAGCAGATCCAAAAGCAGTGCAAAAAGGCATGGCATGGTCGACACATCAAGCTGCGCACATTTAAGGTAAATGACCCGGTTTTGCTATATGATAGTAAGTTTGATAAATTTCTAGGGAAGTTTAGGATGAAATGGTTAGGGCCTTATGTTATTAAGGAAATTACCGATGGTGGAGTAGTACAGCTGGTCAAATTGAATGGTGAACCCTTCCCAGGAAAGGTGAATGGTAGTCGCTTGAAGCCACACACCAACGGTCCAACCGTGTGACTAAATGAAGGTAGCATAGTCTTAGCGCTCCAGGCAGCTGAAAGGAGGCGTGAGACTATAAAATACACTACTTGGGTTGGAGGAAGCTTACGCAATCACAGGAAACATTGAAGGCAAGCTTGCGACTCTGCAAGCGATGCAATAAAAGCTTCAGGCTGACAACATAAGAGCAGCAACCGAGAAGACAGTTGAAGATACGAAGCAGGCAACAGCTTAGTGCCCGACCGAAGTTGCGGTCATCTGGATCAAGCTGGATGGGCTTCGCGCAAAGATCTCCGCGCCTACCGAGTGACTTGAAGGCGAGTCACGATGTTTGTGTTGGGGGCCTGTTGGGAGCGGGATCACCCAAGGGCAGTTTTGGGGCTAAAAGCCCATGTTTAAGTCAGTTTTGTAATATAGTTGTAAAGACTCTGCATTTTGTGGTTGCGAAGCGCAAAGGTGTTATGTGTCAAAAAGGGTAGTCCGCCCTTAGTTTTGTAAGGTAAAGTTGGTTGTAAGAGATCTACTATAAAATACACTACTTGGGCTGGAGGAAGCTTACGCAATCACAGGAAACATTGAAGGCAAGCTTGCGACTCTACAAGCGATGCAATAAAAGCTTCAGGCTGACAACATAAGAGCAGCAACCGAGAAGACAGTTGAAGATACGAAGCAGGCAACAACTCAGTGCCCGACCGAAGTTGCGGTCATCTGGATCGAGTTGGATGGGCTTCGCGCAAAGATCTCCGCGCCTACCGAGTGACTTGAAGGCGAGTCACGATGTTTGTGTTGGGGGCCTGTTGGGAGCGGGATCACCCAAGGGCAGTTTTGGGGCTAAAAGCCCATGTTTAAGTTAGTTTTGTAATATAGTTGTAAAGACTCTGCATTTTGTGGTTGCGGAGCGCAAAGGTGTTATGTGTCAAAAAGGGTAGTCCGCCCTTAGTTTTGTAAAGTAAAGTTGGTTGTAAGAGACCTACCCATGGTCCGCGAACCATGAGATTGTATAAAAAGAGCTAAGCTCTAAGTAGTTTAAAGAGAAAAAAATAGAGAATGGTAGATCATGCAATAGAGTGATAGCTCTGAAGAAGAAGTCTAAATCTTGGGTTGTAGCATAGGTAGAGGCTCTATAGCTGAGTGCGCAGAGGCCTAGGGTAGAAGTCCGCAGCTAAGTGTGTAGACCCCTGCAGCTGTGTGCGCAAGGCGGACAGAAGTTGTTACACTTGGAAGATATTAATAAAAGGAGATATTCTACAATTTGTGTCTTTGTTCTGTTGTTGTGTTGGATATTTTATGTATGAATTTCCTTTATTATGCTTATATGATGCGCGAATGAATGCAATTACATTGAATAATTGAACGCTGCTACGAATATCTACTTACGCGATGTTAACTTTAAGTATTTGATGAGATAAACAAATCACTTAGACTAATTGGGAATCTGCACGACACACTACCATAGCAGCGCAAAAGTATCCAAGTAGCTGGTTAGGGCTGCACGAAGGTCGATCATACCCTTTCGCGGTGGTATGGAAGGACAGAATAGAGGGCTAGCCTTGCAAGCCCTAAAGTGAAGCGACCTACGCGAAGGCAGGGATAGAAGGAATTAAAGGACATCACAACCATCTCAAGGTGCATAAATTTGGTTCCAGCACCCCTTCCACACTGCTTCGGGTGAGATTCGATCCGCGGGCTTATGCCGAAAGGGCCAGTGGTGTAGGGATTTGTTTGGCTAATTAATGTTGAACGTGGGTCAGGCCCCCTCAAGCCAACAAGGTCAAATAAAAATAGACAATGAAGTTTTTAGTAACATTATCCCATAAATCGTCTATTTCCCCCCTTCTCGGTTTATCCACCTCGTGCTCTGGGAAGTCTCTCATAGAATCTCGTACTTCCCTGTTTCTGTCAACTTCATAATCTCAATGTCATCTCTCTCTGCCAAAGTGCTCTTCTCCAAGTCAATCAACTCCTCTCCTCGATTGCATTTCTCTGCTATTTCCGCTTCTAATCTCTTTGTAATCATGCCTTCTCTAACCATCAGGCTACTCGTTTGACCCTCCTCCTTATCTACTCTTGCCTCCTCCCCTCTCTCTGGTGTTGTATATTCCCCTTTCGTGTTGTGTATTCCCTAGGTGTTGCGTTCACCTGTGTTGCGCTCCCCTGTCTTGCCTTTTCGTTGACTCCCTCCTTCGCCGTGCCTGCTTAGTGTCTTCCCTCTGCCTCTCTTCCTTTTATCCAAATGGACCCTCTTAATAGCTTCCCAAAGATTCAACCATGCTCTCATTGCAAATCACATAAAGTTGCTTTTGATTAGATCTTATCCATGCACAATCAACTACGAAATTAGACCAAATCCAAGACAACCTTCATACTACACCAACTCAATGAACACCGCAAAGAGTTCGAAAAACTCACCAACAAATGCGCTCATCTAGAGAATACTATCAACTTTTTGCAAGATGTCATCTCCAAGAAGCCCGATGAAAGCTCCAACACTCTGGATCCTGATAGCAGAAACCAACAACAAGAGGAGAAGACAGTCAATCAGGAATAACAAGAATCCAAGAATATGGCATTCAAGAACCATTTTTATTCACAGTCAGAAGGAATTTTTAGCTCTCAACATCTATCTGATTTTCATATTTAGTTATGAGTTGTAAATGTAATATGATTCTACAACAATTTGTGAAGATCTATAAGTTAGATGCAGTAGGCAAACTAGGAACTTTTGAAATCAATACAACAACTGGAAAAGAAGGATCAAGACTTTTGTCATATTCTTCTTCCTTGATCGCTTCAACACTTATATAATGGGAAACTCTAGTTCCTTCTTTTTGGAATGAATATCAAATACCCGATCTTGTTAAAAAAAAGAAAAATTTTTAACCATGAATATTCACCCCACTTTACCATGATTATTATTAACCATACCATACCATGGCTCATCAATACCACATGCCTAGGAACAATCTCTCATTTCACAATTGATATATATATATATATAATTTTATTTTATTAAAATTTTGGGTCAAAAACATTCTCTATTGAAGTATGGAAGAGATGTAGTGCCCTGTTATATTATGTTTAATCAAAACATTTTGAACAGGTCAAAATTAACATTAAAAAATAAAAATAAAAAAAAAAATAAAAAATTATTAATATAAAACATTTGACTTAGTGAAATTATATAAAATAAAATTAAACTAATAATAAAATTAATAATTAAGCCAACTCAGATCCATCTTAACTCTCAATCTATCAATTTTAGAGAGAAATAAATCTCTTGAAATAGGAAAACCTTTTCAATTTTACATTTAAGAAAAAGAATTTAATCCCTCTCAAAACTTAATATATGTAAAAGTGAAATAAATCTGAATAGATAAAATGATATAATAAATAATCTTAAAATTATTTGATAAATATAATTTAAAATATAGTATAATATTAAAAGATAAACAGAGTAGTTTATTATTTTAATGGTATATTCGCATAATTTCCACTATATTAATTTTATTTATTAAAAAACAACTATTTTTTTAATAATTATATCAAGATTTCACATTTTGACTAACAACTTAGTACCCCACTTGAAAGTATCCACCCAGATGATGTATCTATACATTTCAATAAATTGGATCTGCTATTTTTTACGTCATAGTGGGTGACATTCGTTGTAATTTTGTAGCATGCAATTTCTCAGGTAAGGAACAATTTTGAAAACCTAAAATTTCGTATCATTCATTTTCGAAGTTCATATGTTAAAGCTTCTCGTCTTAATTGGAATACCACTCATGAAAATCGTTCTGCATCATGAAAGTTAGTATGTGAATGCAGTGCAGCTGAATGGGAAAGCATGGAAAGAAACAGCATGGCCGTAGTAATTCTCGTTTGAAGGCAGATGATGATCCATTGCCTTCCTCTGCTTATGACTCTGAACCACCACAACAGCAACACCCTTTAACTGCTGATGAGTTTCCTCTCGAGGAAGAAGAAGAGAAACACGAAAAATATAAATATGAAGAGCAGTCTTCGTGCGACTTACCATCCAAGTTTGTACTCTATCAGCGTTCTGTGCAGGTATCCATTTCCTTCCTCACTCTTCTCCAATGACATATGTTTTCCTTCCTCTGTTCTAAACTTTATCCGTTTCTTTTCGATTAATGTTAATTATCATTCTATTTTTTTTTGAGGATGTAGTGTGATATCTCAACTATGTTTTGGGCAGTCTTAGAAGGTTGCCACAATGATTGAAGTAAGATTTGAGCAGTTAAGCTTCACGAAAGCCTGAAATAACGCCAAACACAATGTTGCAGTGCAGCTTCACTTCAGCAAGAGAGAAAATGCTTTCTCTGTAGAACTGAACTTGCCGATACTCCATTTGTTTGCTTAACCCATAAAAGTACTTCAATTTTTATACTGAGTACAATCTTAATTCAAGTAGAAATGCCCTATCAAGGCTTTCCCCACTTGAGCTGCGCCAGTTCAAAGGTACATAGTCATGCATATGGTGATTAAGGGTTTCTAGTTTATTGCACTGAGAGAAGCAAGGTGCTCTGCGTCTTGGGTGAGGGTGGGGGAATCCATCAGCACTTTCTGTTTGCGTGTGCAATGGTGCATTGGATATGGATATTAGCACGAATCTGCTCACTTCAAGGTTGCAGGACTTGAGGATGCATATCTCAAGTTAATACAAATGGCTGTTGTATCAAATATTAGAGTGTGGATTAAAAAAAGGTGTGCTTGAGGTGCATATCAGACCCGAATTTAGATGGATATAGTTTATTTAACTCATATTTACGCTTAGTTTTCAAGGTAGAGTTGAGAAGATTATGCTTTCTACTCTTGGTGGTTGAGAAAGTGTTAATCCCTAGTAGCCCTTGTGCAACTAGAGGGTTGAGTATAAGATTTAAACCTCTACAGTGTAGCAATGCACATATAGATTCTTTATAAATAGAAAAGTAAACAATGACAATCACACACAATACTCAAAGATTTACTTTGTAAATCCTTAGTTGGGAAGACCAACAAAATGTTTAGAGCTGCACCTCTAACTCTCATTATATTAACTTCACCATTTACAATACAATATATAGGATCACACAACATTCAAAACCCTAATATGTTGATCAAGATTATATCATAAACGGGAATTAAAAAAGGTGGGTTGAAAAATAATGCCAAAAACTGTAAAAAACAGATTCAAAAAATTGCTCCCCCTTTTTTTGTGAAAATTTCCTTAAATTGCAACAACTGGAATTAATTCTTCTAACTGATTATGTAGTTTATTTTGCTACGACAAAATATTGAATTAATCACACTTCAATCCTTCACAAATAAAAACACTGCAGAAATAAACTGGAAACTAACAAAATGCTAGTAAACAGACAATAAAATTTTCACACAGTTATTTTTGGACAAATGTCTCTAGAATAACCCAATGTGGGAAAATTGGTGCAACAACAGAGGGTTTTATTATTATGCAACAGTGAAATTTAGAGTACAATAAAATGGATGCCAAACTGGTAATCCTCTTTGAGAGATGGCAAAGTCACGGAGAGAATTTTAGCCTCCTCCACAAGTAATCCTGACTCAATTTGACAACTCGAACTCAACTATCCAAACCTGTTAATTTTTAGTTAGCATGTTCTTTGCTTAGTACAGTTACTTCAAATTCCAAATTAGCCCATTTGATAATCCATTGCATTTCAGACACATGAATCATTATCACATTCACAGTAAATTAAGAAAGAACATAAACGATCGAAGCAGAAGACAAGCCAAGACAAGAGAACACAAGGATATGGCTCAAGCCAGGGAAAAAACCCCATGATGGGGAAAACCCTTGATCAAATCTTCTTATTATTAATATCGAATATTTAGAAGAGAGAGAAAGTACAATAACTTAAAGTCAAAATGACTTGCCAATTTTGTAGATCCAATATCGTTGCCTCAAACCAGTAAATGGCTCAAACAAATACTGAAATTCTGGCATTCTGTAGATGGCATTTGAGGCGAAGTCTGGTTAGGGCTTTTTGTAAATCATTGTGTTCCACTCGACTGGTCCAAAGTTCTTTAATTTAACTGCGACCTTCTTGGACAAGCACGGTGATGCCCTTCGTTGGCTAAGGAGGATGATTTGAACCTTGTTATACATCTCGGCCTCCTTCTTTGTCCTTGAATATGCTTGCAACCCTTCCTGAAATAACAGGACTGAAGTGCGGCTTCACCAAAAGGGAGGTTCGACCTTAGACAGTCCTCTAAACAACCTCCAAATTCTGCCTATCAATTTGATCTTGATAACAAACATGAAATGACAAGATAATCCACACAATGTGACCATAAGACTTCTCAAGACCAGCAACCGTCCTATCTCGGCCTTGCGATAGAAGGATAACCCACAAATCAACCCTTTGTCCTTCTTCTAGTGCTAGGCTACCGCAAACATATTTTGGGGCCCTTGGATATATGAAATGAGGATGGAGGATGCCTTTATATATAATTTGACATGACGATTTGTCCTTATGAAGGTGAAGTTGACCTTGACATTTGGAGGCAAATTTAAAATTTAAAAATTTCAAATTTTTCCGCCTTGATAAGGTTATAACTTATGATTTCTAGAATTTCTTTTGAACAAATAAATTTTGTTTCCTTATCCAAATTTGGTGGTCTTTAGATCGATTTTCATCCTCTCAAAAAGAGGGATTTAATGCAATAATTATCTTCTTCAAAGGAGCTGCCCAAAGTAGAATTTGGCCCTAGTTGCCAAATTTTAACTCTCCCTCTCAACTAGGGAGAATTCCACCTGCCAATCCATCAATCATCATCGATCAACTTGCCATCCTGATGCAATGAATCATCTCTCAGTCTCATCTGATCTCTGCTCTGCTCTTTTGAACACTGATATGAATAATAAAGAAGAATCGATCGAAAGTGAGTAATAAGAACTTGCTACTCTCCATTGACAAAAGTCAATCCACATAATCGAACGGTGAACTCCAATCGGACTTGATTCCAAGTGATCAAGTTGAAGAAATATCATTCATCCTAGGCATAGGGAGTGCGACAGTACATGGTGCGTCCGTTGGTAGTGCTATGGTCCCTAATCACTTTTCCCAACTCATTGGCTAGGTGAGAGGTACTTCCCATGTGTTCTAGACTACATGGGTAGGATGATGCAAGAACATTAGCAGGGAAAGAATATATCACATCCTGCTCACAAACACTCGTAGGGAAAGGAGAAACCACATCCTACAAACACATGTCATAACCATATGTAGGGAAAGGATGAACCACCTCCCATAGTCACATATCACAATCATCGTAGGGAAAGGATAAACCACATCCTACACGCATGCAAAACACCAAGAGTAGGGAAAGGATGAACCAAGTCCTACACGCATGCAAACCAACAATAGTAGGAAGGATCCTATACATGGGGAAAAGATGAATCACATCCCACCGACATGTCAACCATCAATCGTAGGGAATGAGCATCCTACATGTGGGGAAAGGATGAACCACGTCCCACCGACATGTCAATCATCAATCGTAGGGAATGAGCATCCTACATGAGGGGAAATGATAAACCACGTCCCACCGACATGTCAACAGATCCCTGTATGCATCTCTCACTGGAGTACCTGCTGGAGAAGGTGAACCACTCATCCTGCTCATATGCCATAGGAGAAGGTAAACCACTCACCCTACACACATGTGTCAACAATCGTAGGGGAAGGTGAACCACTCACCTTACACACATGTCAACCACCATGGGGTATCATAGAGGAAGGTGAACCACTCACCCTGTACACAGCGCACCACTAGGGGAAGGTGAATCACTCACCTTATGGTTGCTCATAGCTCAGTGAGTACCCCAAGTCCTCAGGATCTCCCAGAGCTCAATCTTTAGCTAAGAAACCCTTCATATAGGGAATAGTGCCAAATTGCTTTATGAAAATCAAGACCAGATCAATGGGAACCTCATAGCTCCATTCAGCAGCATGCATATATATATATCAAACATATTGATTTACAACAGAGATCTTGACAGCACTTAGCAATCCTCTGCTTCTTGCACATCTTGATGAAGAAGATATTTGACTGATCTTACTCCTTACTCAGGGAGACCACAACCTAAACTAGTCTTTTCAGGGTGCACAATGTCCATTAGACAACTTGCTCATCATGAGATCTGTCCACTCAAACATGTCTTAAGACTGGAATGTCCTTTGTTGTACCATATGAAGTGGTATGTGAAATACTGGATTCGTGGAATCTTCTTCTGCAATATACAATGATGGTGTGCACAAATGGCTCTCTGAAGAGCTTCTCTAATAGAGTGGCTTCATAGTAAGTCATGAATTCAGCTTCAATGGTGCTCTCAGAGCAATAGATTCGAGTAATATAACATCACTCTGCTAACCAAGACAATATCGGAATATTCATGGAGTTTCATATTCTGGCAGTGTATTTCTGAGCAACTATCAATAAATGAGGCTCATTCATAGATTGACTCAGAGTCTTCATAGCAAGGCATATGGCTGATAGGTTGTTTATCAAGAACACCAGGGATCCCACAAGATCTACATGTGCAGACCCGCCGCTTCTCCTTCTCATCAGACCTTTAAGTGTAGAAAAATAAGGCTAGGTCTTTCTATCTTGTCTTTAAAAGTCAACTCCCTCTTATATTAATAAATGAGAGGTCATTAATTAGGCATCATCAGTAATGGCATCTTTATAATTCAATCAACGTAGCTAGTTCATAATTTCCTCTAAACATAATCATTGAGCCACCTGTAACCTGTCCTTTTTATACTATATATCCTTAGGCCCATATGCCAAGATTGTCAATGCGGCTAAAGGCATCATCAGAATCATCATAATTAGTGGACATGACTTGTCTTTTATAGGCTAAGAAGAGTCATCAAGTTATTCTGCTAGAGACTCTATAGCTCCCTCTATAGTCTTACTTCAGTTCAACCTTCATCAATTGGCCCTCATCTTGCTGCAACTCTATCAACAAACATGCCCTGACAGTCTTTCTCACATGCTCTGACCATTCAATAATGAATTCAACTTGGCAGAATCCTACCTTGATATTACAAATATTTCTAACTAAATGAAGATATTAAGAGACTTGCTTTGGGTTTTGCCTTGGAGAGGACTGCTCTGTTCCTTTTGAACTGACAACTACAAATCTGACTGAGCCACAGGTGACTTAATATTGATTCATAGTCCTTATTGGCACTGTTCCAAATCTCTTCTGTCATACTCTAGATAAGCTAGAGAAAATCCAAGCAATGCAAATCAAAATATTTCTCAACCACAATATAGCCAAGTTCTGTAGATTGTTGCCATGCTATCTCATTGTTTTTTTCTTAAGGGTGGTTCATGGACACTGAGTGGCCGCTACATCCACGGGAAGATCCAGGTAGATCAACCCGAAGGGATCTACCCGTCGGCCAAACTAGCAAGGCCTAACCGCAAGGGTGTCGAGGAGATTTGACCCCGTGACCTCCCAATAAGCGAGGTACTTAGCAATAGGAACTCGACCAACTGAGCTACCCCTTGGGGCTCATGTTATCTCATTGTTGCTATCAAGGTCAAGGACATTATTCCAAACAAGGTGATTTCCTTTCTGAAGGTTATTCTGCCACATGATATTGTCAAAGCCCTATTGTCATACTGGTCACTATTCCTTAGTCAACACAGTCAAAAGTTTAACGTGAAACTGCCTTGCTATGCCCCAAAGTCACTGTATTTAAGTCATGAATACAGTCACTGCTCACTGATATATCTGCCTTATTTCCATATTACTGTCATCATGCCATCACTATTTGCAAGATTGCTGCCAACCTTTATCTCAGATTCTTGCTCAGTCTTATATGACTTCATTCTCTTCCAATCATATATGGCTCATCATGAGAAGTTCAGGCTCTCAAAGAGTCATTTCAAATGGGCACTGTAAGTATACACCGATAACCAAATGTTCTTAATTCTTACACTCTGCTGCACTTGGTCAATCTCATTTTTACTGCTTAAAACAGTGCTTGATCGCTATTTTAGCGAGCACTACCTCTGTCCTCTGCAACCCTTTGCTTGTTTGGCAACTGAATCTTCATGGAAAAATGTGACACTGATACAATCTCAAGGATTGATGTGGCTGTATTAACTACTGGAGTGTCAGTTCAAGAATTTTGTCCTTAAGATGACACTTCATAGAAAAAGGATTCTCCAATGCCTATTGTTTCAATTTAGGATAGATTGTCAATCTTCGACCTTCATCAATTCTGCTACAATCTTTAAAGTGTTGCTAAGTATAGTGACAAATCATTGTTGGAATACCACAGATTTGCCCATGGAATGGTCTTCAAATAGTTGATTTGAGTACTGCTATATATGTCTGTTTAGGCCTCAGCACTGGTCGCTGATGCTTCAGGTCTATATTAAAACATATCTCAAATGCTACTTCAGTTTTGTCCTGATACAGGACTGAACTGCCTCCACAAACTGTCTTAGGTCTGTAATATAGTTTAGTGTCAAGAATTTTTAATGTCAAATTGCTTTGCAAGGAGATACATTTTGTGAGCATTACACAGTGAAGTTATTAAAGTTGGGGCTGAATCATGCTGGAACAATATCCTTACACATAACTTCAGATGTTCAATAATTCTAATGCGCTTTGGAAGGAGTAAAACAACTTCAATCAACAAAATACTTCAAACTTGTAACAAGAAAATTTTCGAACTGTCCAATGGAGTCTTGGATGTGTACGAAATGCTTATTTGAAGGATTTTGATGTCAGAATCCCAAGCCGCAGGTATTGAAGAAATCATAAGTAGGTCCGAACCTTAGGTAAAAGGTAGTTCGATCCTTTAATCACCATAGAGCTACATGGTTTAAATGGAGTCATGTTGCCTGTAACTTAAAACATGGCTTAGATAAGGTCGAACTTGCTCAATTTATGTGCAAAAATGTGCCCTAACAAAAGGGCCGAGCCATAGCACAAAACACAATAACTCTAGATATGTGAGTGTGCCCAGTAATGCCAATTGTGGCCCAGAAATACTCCTTCCTGCTCAGAATTTTAGCTTCTGATAAAGAATTGTTAAAGATCATTTGAGGACTGCAGAGGAGTATACGTGACCAGCCAGATATAATTTGGAGTATCCACAAAAAAGATATTTCCGTCCCCTGCAAGGGACAATAAATGCCCAATGAGAACCCATAAGGAAAAATATTTAAAAAAATCTTGTTCCCAAATCTTCAACTTCAGTCTCCTTGCCCAGAAACACGAGACTTCAGAAATTTGTTCATTCCAGTGATACACGAGACGAGGAATCTGAATTGCAGAACAGGAGAAACAAATCTCTTCCTAGACTTTTGTTGCAGGAATATTTAGCATTCAAGTTGCTTTTAACCAGGACTAGAATCATAGTTCATACTTCAGAAATTTCCCATATGGCATTGCAGAAATCATGAGAACTTGTCAACGAACTTCCCTTGGTGATTGCTTTCTCTTTTACTCCAGCTTGGGCTTGCCCTTACTTGTGCTCTGATACCATGTTAATTTTTAGTTAACATGTTCTTTGCTTAGTATATTTTCTTCAAATTCCAAATTAGCCCATTTGATAATCCATTTCATTTCAGACACACGAATCATTATCACATTGACAGTAACTTAAGAGAGAACATAAATGATCGAAGCAGAGGACAAGCCAAGATAAGAGAACACAAGGATATGGCTCAAGCCATGGAAAAAACCCCATGATGGGGAAAACCCTTGATCAAATCTTCTTATTATTAATATCAAATATTCAACAGAGAGAGAGAGTACAATAAGTTAAAGTCAAAATGACTTGCCAATTTTGTAGATCCAATATCGCTGCCCCAAACCAGTAAATGGCTCAAACAAATACTGAAATTCTGGCATTCTGTAGATGGCATCTGAAGCGATGTCTGGTTAGGGCTTTTTGTAAAACACTGTGTCCCACTTGACTGGTGCAAAGTTCTTTAATTTAATTGCGGCCTTCTTGGACAAGCACAGTGATGCCCTTCGCTGGCTAAGGAGGATGATCTGAACCTTGTTATACATCTCGGCCTCCTTGTTTTTCCTTGAATATGCCTGCGGCTCTTCCTGAAATAACAGGGTTACAGGACTGAAGTGTGAGTTCACCAAAAGGGAGATTCGGCCTTAGACAGTCCTCTAGACAACCTGCAAATTTGGCCTTAGACAGTCCTCTAGACAACCTGCAAATTCGGCCTATCATTCTGATCTTCATAACAGACATGAAATGACAAGATAATCCATACAACGTGACCAGAAGACTTCTCAAGACTAGCGGCTGTCTTATCTCAGCCCTGAGATAGAAGAATAACCCAAATAAATCAGACCTTCGTCCTTCTTCTAGTGCTAGGCTAGCGCAGACATATTTTGGGACCCTTGGATATATGAAACGAGGATGGAGGATGCCCTTATGTATAATTTGACGTGACGATTTGTCCTTATGAAGGTGAAGCTGACCTTGACATTTGGAGGCAGATTCAAAATTTCAAATTTTCATTTTTTCCCGCTTTGATAAGGTTATGACTTATAGAATTTCTTTTGAACAAATAAATAATTTTTCCTTATCCAAATTTGGTGATCTTTAGGTCAATTTTCATCATCTTGAAAAGAGGAATTTAATGCAATAATTATCTTATTCAAAGGAGCTGCCCAAAGTGGAATTTGGCCCTAGTTGCCAAATTTTAACAAAACCCCTACGCAGGCTTCTGTGTTGCCTCTGCGCAGCCTATAACTCACACTGCTTGGATCTTCTGCTGCTCAAGTCGTTCTGCTTGCTGCTGACTCAAAAAGTGTCTCTCATGCCCTCTGGAAATTCTTCCCGGCCTCTAAAATTTGAAACGACCTCTTCTCCATCCAAATCGAACTGCTCTGCTGAAGCTATTGCGTAGTCCTTGCGTAGCTTCCTAGAGGAAATAACTCGACCTCCTCTCACTGACTCACCAGAATTGGAAATATTCCTCTTGCCTCACTGTCTTTGCCACTCACTGTCTCTGCATTCCTTCTCTGGTTCGAACTTCTCTCTGTTGAATCGCTGGAGCTGGGAAACTCGATCTCTACTAAGGAACTTGACCTCAAGTGTGTTCTTCTCCAACCCTATCGACCTCCTCTTATAATCTCTCATTGGCTCACCAATGGCCATGATTAAATCCTTATCAACTGCTAAGATCATCTTTGAGTCAATCCATGTGAGTTTCTAGGGAATTCTCACATTTCTCAATTAATTCCTATTAATTAATCAAATTCCCAAAGTTAGACTTAGGCATTTTTAATTATCGATCATTTAATTTAATTGATTTGTCTCTAGGTGGAATTTCCAAAAATGATTTATGGGTTATGGGGATCTCATGTGTTTTAGCATCTCCACAAAATTTGAGACTAGAACACCAATCGATGCTACAAAAACTAACACTCTCTCTTAGCGAGCAAGGTGTTCACCCAGTCTCCATAACATCCTCCATACATGCTGCTGATCTCTGACAACTATGACTAATTGTCATTGTCCACCAACTACTGCGCAACTCTGATAATACTACATCTGTGATGCTGCTGTCACTACTCTGTACAACTGTACTGCTGCCAACTCTGCTACTGCACTGCGACTGATCTCATGCTACTACTGCTATTGCAACTAAAATCTTGAATATTGAATCAACTGTATCTACGGATTGCATGGTATTAAAAACCGGAACTAGTGATCAGACTGATCCACCTAATAAACCGGGTTTCAAACCGGAACCGGTCAATCTGGGACTAGTTAGATCTCAATGAACCAGTTAAAAAAAACACATGAAATAATTAATTTTTAATGAAAAAAACTTTTTTTAAGATTTTAGCCATTATTCCAAACCAATAGACGCAAAACTCATATATATACCATGTAAAGGTGATTATATCAAAATGGCACCAAGTGCAATACATATCAACAACAAAATATATAATCAATGAGGCTCTAAATGGCCTCTAGAGGTCAAACAAAGCCTACAAGCTATGGGGGCCATTGGTCGGCTACAAGTCTACATATATGATATTAATGATCAACATTATCACTTGAAAGTTGACATTGCTCATCATGATCAAACTCAGTTGGTTGAGTCTCGACTCGCAAACTTTGCAACTGCTTAAGTCACAAACTTCTCTGCTGGTTCAATGACTTGAGTCTCAAACTTCTGAAGGTATTCTGCCCTAATATGCCTTATTACTTCATTTGATGCTCCACAAGGCTTTACGTGGCCTCCTATCCCAGCCAAGTGTTGCTTGAACCTGTTAATGCCCCATCCTTCAACAGATTTTTGGCAATATTTGCAAAATATATTTCCATCAATCATATCATAATGAGGCCATGCAGTATCCTTGGCTTTTGGAGGCATGGTGGCTACTACTTAGCTCAAACTCTCTGTTGTTCCACTACTCCAGCAAAAACTCAACACCCTCCAAGCTCACAAAAACTCTAAATGAGATGTGTGAGGCAAATGAGAGGGGAGACGTCTTTTTATTGGCTTGGAGGGGTTGTTTTTGGAGGGAAACAACCCTTAATTTTCCCTCCAAACCACCTCACAAGCCTCCAAGAATGCCTTTGGTGGGTCCATGGCCGACCTGACAATGAACAAACCGGTTTATGCTTGGTTTGTCTAAAAAAAAGGGCGAATGAGGGCCATTGACCGAGTTTTTTGACTGGTTCAGTTGGTTTGGCCAATGAACCGACTGGTTTTTAATGTTATGATGGATTGCAACTGTCTCCTGAGTCATTCACTGCTACCAATCTCTACACTGTCCACTGAAACCCTCTGCACTGCAACTACACTGTGCTCCTCAACATTTGTCTGCAACTAGTACTGCAGCTGTCCCTCAAGAATTGACTGCGCCATCTGACACTAATCCATCTACCACTGAACACTGTGGGCCTTTGTAGCAAAGGTATTGATCCAAGAGGAAGCACTCACTGATGCTACCCTCAAGGGATCCTGCCCAGTTCTGTGCAACTCTAGAGCCTAGAGCTCAATGTTTCACCACCTCTCTCTTGGAGGTATAGTTGCAATCGTTGTGCGCTATTACTGTGCAACTCTGATCATATACCGCTGAAGCCTTTGCGTTGCTGCTTCTGTGCTGCCACTACATTGCAACGTGTACTAATCACATTAGATCGTGAAGTACTAAGCTTCCATAAGGCTGCTCCCTCTGAGTCTCAATCTCCCTATGGGAAATCTCTCATCTCCCTCTTGGCAATTCACACTATCCTCTTGCACTCGAAACTAGTCTGCATAGTTTTGCGCTGGGAATCTTTTTGCTGGAAGTGCACCTGCATCCTGCAACTGGCAATTGGCACTGCCCGTGTCACTGCAACTAGTTCTGCAATTGTCTCTCAAATACTGATTGCAACTAGCTATGCAATTGTTATCTGAATAATTCACTGCACCCTCTGACACTAAGTCGACTACTATGATACTGTGGGCTCTCATAGCAAAGGTGATGGTCTTGTTGCAACAACTGGAACTGATCTAACCGATCTCCTTGTTGCTTCTGTATTGGATCCTTCCCATCTGGCACTTTGGAATCTCATACTCCTCTTGGATCTAGTGCCCCACTATCTCCTTTCAAGCCTAGTCCTTGGCTGGGACCCTTCTTCGCTTTGCAACTCGCACTGGATAACTCATACTTCCTTCGACATCTGTCTTCGACAACTAGAAGTCATCTGTTGCCTAGATTTGCATTTTGGCTAACTCAATACGACCTCCTTTGGCAATCTCATATGACCATCTCGACAAAGCTACAAAATCTCTAAATCTAAAAAACTGGGTATAAACATGAATCTCCTCCTTTCCTGCTCGACTACTTGCTCTGCAATTCGCACTCCCTTCTGGAATGCGCAATTTTGCTAGTTGGTTCTACCTCTGCAACTGGAAATCACGAATTTCCTAGAAGAGGAAACCCTCTGAGAAAACCCTCTGTGTGCGCTCTTTCTCTTCCACCCGATGCTGAATCTGCCACTGCAACCTGCTGCAAAATTAACTGCGCCTAGACTAAGAATTTGCTCTACGAAAAATACTGATCTGCTCACCTCTGTCCACTGGAATCACTTTTAGACAAATTGACCCTTCCTGCACTCTGTAATTGGAAATTCAACCCCTTGTCTAGCAATTCGCACTGCCTGGCTAGGCACTGCGCAGACCTGGGAATCGATCTACAAGATTCCCTCTGAATCTGAATGGTTTCCTCCTTTCGCCTTTGAGCTTCCTGTTTGATCAAATTTGCTCTAGCCTCTGATACTATGTGAAATTTTTCTTAAATTGCAGCAACTGGAATTAATTCTTCTAATTGATAAATTATGCAGTTTATTTTGTTATGACAAAATATTGAATTAATCACATTGCAATTGTTCACAAATAAAAAAGCTGTGGAAATAAACTGAAACTGAAAAAATGCTAGCACAAACAATAAAATTTTGACACAATTATTTTTGGACATATGTACCAGGAATAACCCAATGTGGGAAAATCGGTGCAACAATTGATGGTTTCATTATTATGCAACAATGAAATTCCGAGTACAATAAAATGGATGCCAAACTGACAATCCTCTTTGAGAGAAATACTAGCAAAGTCACTGAGGGAATTTTACCCTCCTCCACAAGCAATCCCGGCTCAATCTGACAACTCAAACTCAACTATCCAAACCCCTTGAGCAGGCCTTTGCGCAACTTGTAACTCACACTACCTAGACCTTTTGTTGCTCAAGTTGTTCTTCCTACTGCTGACTTAGGAAGTGTCTCTCCTGCCCTCTCAAAATTCTTCTCGGCCTCTGGAATTTGAAACGACCTCGTCTCCATCCAAATCGAACTGCTCTGCTAAAGCTACTCCACAGTCCTTGCATAGCTTCCTGCAGAAATAACTCGACCTCCTCTCACTGACTCACTAGAACTGGAAATCTTCCTCTGGCCTCATTGTCTCTGCCCCTCACTCTCTCTACGCACCCTCTCTCGCTCGAACTTCTCTCTACTGAATCACTACAGCTGGGAAACTCGATCTTTGCCAAGGAACTCAACCTCAAGTGTGTTCTTCTCCAACCCCATCGACCTCCTCCTATAATCTCTCGTTGGCTAACCAATGACCATGATTAAATCCTCATCAACGACTAAGATAATTTCTGAGTCGATCCGTGTGAGTTTCTAGAGAATTCTCACCTATCTCAATTAATTCCCACTAATTAATCAAATTCCCTAAGTTAGACTTGACATTTTTTAATTATCAATCAATTACTTTAATTGAGTTGTCTCTAGGTGGAACTTCTAGAAACGATTTCTGGGTTATGGAGATCTCATGTGTTTTAGTCTCTCCACAAAGTTTGAGACCAGAACACCATCTGATGCTACAAAAACTAACATTTTTGGGGGTGGTAGGGAAGATGAGGGGGAGGAGGCTGCAAAGCTCCCAATCCCTTTGAGTAGGAGGTACCTATTAGCCCCTCTATAACCCCCTGGACAGGGGGTACCATTGCCTCCCCATGACTCCCCCGCTGCTCCCACCACATACGTATCACACCCAAACATTGTCCCACTTGTTGTTTTCTTTGCATATAGGGGCCCCATTAGTTATATAATCAACAATCTAGGGAAGTAATGCCCATTGTTTCTCTACACTAAGAAAACTTCTCAGTGCTAACAAACTTTGTCAACGAATCTACATCATTTTTCAAAGTGTCCACCTTCTTGTCTTCAACCATGTTTCTCACAAAATGATACTGAACGACGATATGCTTTGTCTTAAGATAAGATAAGATAATATAATTTTATTAATGTCCAATGAATAACCACAACAGTAGGTCAATGGGATTGAAGAATACAACTAGTATGAATACAATGTGGGAGTGCAAGCGCAATTCCTCAAGAACATCGAAAATAATCTAAAGAAGGAAAGAAACCTTTAGTTATATATCCTCAAGATAAAACACATGTATATGTAATTGTGACAAATATATGGTGATCTTAAATACAAATAGTAAGTATGTCCAAGGCTGGAAAAGTGGACAACTGAAGAACTTGTCAAGAAAGAGAGAGATCAAACGATGAAGTTAATGATATCAAGGTCTTTAGGGTTTGATGGCTGAAGGTGAGGGATGTGAAATGGGTATTGACATATTGTTAGAACCCAACTTATCTTTGAATGATAATTTGGGTTGTTTGCTATAAAGATTGCACTCTGAATGTCACAATCTAACCTTATAGCTTGTTGTACAAGCCCAATACTTGAACATAATCTTTGTAACCATACAACTCCCTTACTTGCATGAGTGAATGCCATATATCCAGCTTCCATAGTTGAGAGAGCAACTACAAATTGTCTCTTGCTCATCCAACTGATTGCTCTTTCAAATAGGTTAAAGACATAACTGCTTGTAGATCTTCTATAATCCAGATCTCCAATCTAGTCTACATCAAGAAAGCCTCTATCTACTCGAGGTCTTCCCTAGTAGCAAATTCTATAATCTGTAGTGCCACACAAATACTTGAAAACCTTCTTTAAAATGGTCCAATGCTCCTTTGGTTGTGATATGTACTTGCTCAAAACTACCATTGCATGTGCAATATCTGGTCTAGTATAGACTATTGCATACATCAAACTACCAACAACACTAGCATATGGAACATGGGACATGTCCTCTTCCTCTTCCTATGGCTTGGAACATTGATTTGTAGATAAATTTACACCTATAGGAATAGGGAATTTGATTGGTTTAGGTTCTTGCATATTAAACCTCCACATTATTTTCTCAAATATTTCCTTTGGTTCAACCAGAGTTTCTTGTTTGCCCAATCTCTTTTAATCAATGTTCCACCAAGACTCTAGGACGGGGGGGCGTAGGTGTGGGGAGACGCATAGGGGGGACCGTGGTGGGAGTACCCTCAAATTTTAGGGAAATTAAAGGGGGGGACAGGGAGACGTTGAGGTATATAATTTTTTTAAATATATATATATATATATATATATATATATATATAGGGGAACAGGGAGATGTCGAGGTATATACTATATAATATATAATATATTTCATTCAAATTCATATTCATAATGAAAACATAAATATTATTGAACCCATACGCTAATTTAATTATATAATGAAATACATTGATCCATATTCATCGTTCATATTGGTACATACATCATTCATACTAATCATTCATCCATAGACCACGAGATTCAATAATGAAATACATTGATTTGTATTCATCATTCATCGTTCTAGAATTTACATTTATTTAAAAATTAAATTTATCATTCATCATTCTAGAATGTAAATTGATTTAAAATTTAAATTCATCTTTCGTCATTCTAGAATCTAATTAGTACTAAGCAAAATAGACTCCTAATAGATACCAATGTTATCGGAACTTAATCAGTGATTGAACTGGAAAACCCTTTGAACCGAGAACAAGACGAAACCGGTAAAAAAACTAGACCAAAAAACCAATCGAACAAAAACACATAAAAATATTCAAAATTTAAAGAAAAACATATATAGTCATGTGCATCCATATGAATCCAAACCTTTTATACACAAATAAGCAAAAACTCTCATTTATATAACATGTAAGGGTGCACATAACCAAAATAACAGTAAGTGCAATCCATCTCTGAATCGAAAATACATCAACAAACAGGCTCTAGATGGCCTCTAGCATCCAAAAAAATTTACGCTGCAACAAATACCTACATATCATCAAAATCATTACCTATATTGGGATCTTCGTCATCAATATCACCCTCTAAGAATTAAAATAAGATAGAAAAAACATAGCATTGTTAAGTGAAGATTTTGTTTGAGTGATGGGTATATTTTTAGTAGGGTCATGATAGAGGAGTTTGATAACTAATGCCACTAACATCAAGTTACATAGAGGGCTTGGTTCTCTTAATTAAATACTAGTTCCATCCCTTTGTACGTAACAAAATCCAATGCAAACGTTGCAACCCCTCGATCCTGAAATCCTAAAAAACTGTTAAGTCTGTTGGATTTTGAGTGAGATCTAAAGTTCTACTTTCTCCATATGAAATCCAATGAGGTCGGAACCACTCTCAAACACCTTGAGTCATTTCATGATAATGTTAGAAATTTAAGTAAAAGGATGAAAATGAAAGATAAATGAGAATGTCCTTAAACATTACCATGAATTGCATAGCGATAATAGGGCCATAGGTTTGAATATTAGGTTTCCCCACACAAAAGTTCTTGAAACTCAAAAGGGGTTGTTACCATAAAATCTAGCAAGCCATAAGGAGGAGGAGGGAAAGCCTATAGGACAAGAAGCTAGACCAAGTGATAACAATGGGACGATGACCCACTGTCACCATAGCCAATGTCCCTTGCTCTTTATGTACTTTCATTGATTGGAGGAGTCCTGGTAGGATGATAATCACCTTTTAATAGATATTCTAAGGTTTATGGTGCTAGGTGATGAGGTAGGACCTCTCAAGGGAAGTTCTGTGGTAATATGACACTTCTAAAGGTTCTTCACTCCCTCTAGGAGATCTAGAGAAGACTTGCGCAAGATCTAGGGTTTTGTGAGTTATCGTGGACAAAGGTACTCACGAGATCAAGGCAAGGAGGAGAAATGGCTTCTTATGATTTACCCCACCTAGTACTAAGCTCATATAACTCTCAAAGAAGTCCCCAAGTTAAGGAAATACTAGCTAGGATTTCCCTTCTAGGGCACACCTAGGGCAAGAGATTTTATAGATGAAAACCTATGGGATGCTTGCCAAACTTTGAGGTCTTGTAGATAAGACCTTAGGCTTGGTGTATGTGCTCTCAGAATCCGCCAAATTCTCCTCTAATGCAATTCGCTCAATGCCCTAGCCTAGCTGTCCTATTCAAGGGGACCAAAATTTAGAAGTGAATTATGGAGAAGATTTGAGGTTGATCACTAAAGGCTTGGACCAATGCCTTGTCCTTTAGGCATATGGAGTCCTAGATGCTTTAGATTAACCAAATTTGTCCTTAATGAAATCAAGAATTGATGCCCTAGGGGCCAACCCTCAACAATTATACACTCAAGAATTATGGAGTTTTATGGAGAAAATGTGAAAAATGCATGATTGCAATAAACTAGAAATTATTCTTCTGACTGATGCAGTTTATTTGTCTTTTGTTATTTAATTAACGACAAATAACGAATAGCTTACTACTGCAATATTCACCAAAAACAAACACGTTGCGGAAATAAAACAGGAACTGAGAAATAGATGCACACACACAAATATCAACACAGTTATTTTGGACTAAAAGTCCCTGGAAAAACCTAAAAATCGATGCAACAAATGAGGGTTTATTTTATTATTATGCAACAAATTTGAGAGTACAATAATTTGGATGCCGATGGCAAATATACTGGCCAAATAATCTAGAGCCTCTGCTAATAAACTTGGCCTCCTTTGAACTGTCAAACCCCACATTGGCTACTCGCACTGCAACCTGAAACTTGCACTGCTGGCTCTGGATAATTCACACTGCTTGGAAATTGGCTCCAAGTGAGCTGTCCTGCCTCCCTCTGCCTCTGGAAGTGACTCGCTCTGCCTCCTAGAAGCTAATCCAGCCTCTGGCCGCCAACTCGCTCAAGGGTTTCTAGATATTTGCACTAGCTTTTGTGGCCCTCTCTGCAAATAATTCAACGTCCTTTCTCCTGCTACTCTGACACTTGAGAAACACTGGA
Source organism: Pinus taeda (assembly GCA_000404065.3). Classification (NCBI taxonomy): domain Eukaryota; kingdom Viridiplantae; phylum Streptophyta; class Pinopsida; order Pinales; family Pinaceae; genus Pinus; species Pinus taeda. The sequence goes on along the minus strand of APFE031035461.1, from coordinate 111,634 downwards.
AAAATCTCCGAAATCTTCCTTCCAAATTTTATGTTGCTCCCTCTCTTCGATGCTCTCCCTCTGGCTCGAACTGCGCCCTCACTAAGTTGTGAACTGGGTAGCTCGATCTGCCTTGCTTGCTTGCTCTCTCTGATGCAATTGATCTATTTTCTCCAAGCCCCTTCGACCCGCTCTTCTAATCTCTCATTGAGTCATTCAACAACCATGATTTAATCTCCATCGATGGCTAGGATCAGTTAGGCTTCATCAATAGAAGTCTCTAGAGCAATCTCAAACATCCCTAATAAATTCACTTTAATTTACCACTTTTCCTAAGTTAGACTTAGGAAATATTTTAATTATGGCAATTTAATTTAATTAAGGTGTTTCACAAGCTTATCTCGTGAAACCTTTTCTGGGTTTTGGAGATCTCATTTTCCTTGACTTCTTAGCATCATTTGAGATTAGAACACTTGTCCAATGCTACCCCAAACCATAAAAAACTAACACTCCCTCTTAGAGAGGAAGGTGTTCTCTCCATCATACTCCTCTATATCTTGTAGCTGGACTGACCATGCTGCTTGTGTCTGACATCTGTGATACAACTAGCTCTCACTATCCACCATGCCACTGCACAAACTCTGATCCATTTGCCTCCTCATGTGGCTAAATCAACCTCTAGTCTCACATTGCTGCTATCTATGCACTGGCGCTGTAACTACTACAATGGCGAGTCTCGATCTCCCTTTGGAACAGAATTGGGAAATCTCTCTGTTCCCTTTTGGCAACTCGCATTGTCCTTTGGCACTGGAAACTAGATAGCGTAGTTTTGCGCTAGGTATCTTGTTGGCTGGAACAACACCTGCTACTATCATTTGATTGCAACCTGCTGATACTAAACCTGCTACTATGATACTGTGGGCTTCTGTAGCAAAGGTGATGATGCTGCTGCAACAACTGGAACTGATCTAACTTATCTCCTTGTTGAAAAATGTAACTAGTGTCGGTATTCATAATTGTATTTGAGTCATGATGTAATGTATTTGTCAAAACAAAGAAAAATAAATTATATTATAAAATAAATTGACTTATTAAAGCATGGGTTTCATGCTTGGGTCAATGGTTTTTAGGTCAAAGGCTCCATTGTAGGCTTCTAGGGTTTATGTCAAGAGTCCTAGTCATTGTCATCATGTAAAAGACCCTTCTTGGGCTTCATCTATCAAGAAAGAAATTTATTTTAATGTAAAATAGGTATTTTAGGTTTCCTCCACCAAGTTAGCCTCAAGAGAGGACAAGTCAATTGCATCAAGGGAATTTGACCTCACAGATTCACTATATAAAGGCAACAACTTGACCTCATTTGAAACACACACTCAAGAAGTTCGATCTTCATGAAAGAGAAGCAGAAAAAGAAAGCGAAATTGCTGGAGAAGAAGAAGATTAGCTGGGAAGACCTAAATCGAGTTTTTGGGCATTCTATCTATCACATGTGCGAAGTTACTGGGTTATTGCTAGGTCGAAATTCTGAAATTACTGCAGGTCCGAAGTTCTGAAGCTGGGGGCTGAAAATCTATAGCTGGGAGGCTGAAATTCTGGACTGAAGCTACAACTATGAAGCTGGTACTTGTAGACTTTGGCAAGGATCATTTACAAGGAGGAAGGGCTGACTTGGTGGTTGGAAGAGGTCTTTGTCTAGATCTAAGAGGTATTGAAGTGTCTCATCTTGATTTGAATATACTAGTGGAAGAGTTGACTGGGTTTTCCCCTATTGAGGGGTTTTAGCCTTGGCTTAGTGCCTATATCTGGTGTCCCTGATCTTCATTTTTAATTTGATGATTGCTTGATGAAAAGAAGATAAAAGATAAGCATAAACAAAGTTAATACGAACTTAGGAATATCACATGTAATTATCAATATAAGAAAATCTTTCTGCCTTTTTGATTTTCTAACATGGTATCAGAGCCAAGGTGAAGAAGGAAGAAAAAGGTAGCTTGAAGATTTATTGAAGAAAATGGGATCAAAGAAAGGTCATTAAGGAAAAGGACTATACAAAGAGAAGCCTACTATCTATAGGAACTATGTCAAATACATTGAAGGGAGAAAACAAGCTAGAAGGAGTCTCCAACTACAGGGCATGGAAAAGGAGGATAAATCTTATCCTCGCTAAGCACAAAGTTTTGGATCTTGTTCAAGGAAAGGTCAAGAAGCCTATAGATGATGTAGAAAAGAAGAAGTTCAGAGAAATAGAAATCTTGGCCATGAATCTGATAGTAGATGGAGTAAAGGACAACCTAATTCCATACATATCCAACATAGACTATGCTCAAGAAATGTTTGAAGCTCTTTCCAAGTTATTCACCATCAAGAACACTTGTCAGTTAACCAGCCTCAAGAATGAACTAAGGACATTAAGGATGACAAGAGACGATACTGTGTCATCATATTTTGTAAGGATATTTAGAATAAGAGATGAACTCCAATCAATAAACGAAGTTGTACTAGAAAAATGACTCATAATTGCCACTCTTTTAGGTCTACCAAAATCTTGAAGTGCTTTTGCATAAGGAATTAGCAGTTGGAAGGATACTCCAACCTTCGAACAAATGTGGAATGCATGCAGTCAAGAAGAAGCTCGAATATCATTAGTAAACAACAAGGAGGAGGATGAAGTTCTAAGGACAAAAAAAAAAGTTGATCTATCCAAAATTGAATGTTACAACTGTCATAAGATGGGTCATTACAAAAATCAATATCTTAAGAATCCAAGGAATAAGAAGAGAGACAGGGAACAAGCAAATACTACCAATGAAGCTGCACTTAAGAAGAACACGACTAAAGAATTGGAAGTCAAAGACTTATACTTCTAAGTCCTTGTCTGTTTTTGTAGCATCGAATGTGTTCTGCCTTGAAACTTTGTGGAGAGGCTAGAATACATGAGTTCTCCATAACCCAAAATCATTTCTGGAAATTCCACCTAGAGATGGCTCAATTAGATTATTAACTGATTTTTAAATATTCCTAAGTGTAAACTTATGGAATATGGTTAATTAATCAAATTAATTGAGATAAGGTGAGAATCATCTAAAAACTCACACGAATCGACAAGGAATTAATCTGGGCCTTTGATTAAGTTTTAACCTTAGCTGTTGGTGCTCCAATAGAGGATTATAAGAAGTTGATGGGTGGATGGAACATATACCAGTGCAAATACTCAATTGCACACGGAGTTTGACTTTCTCAGTAGCAGAGATTGAACAAAGAAGATTGAGTTAGAGGGTGAGTAACAAGAGGCAAAGGAGGTCAACAACATTTTTGGAGGAAGTCTTCCAGTTCCGGAAGAGGCAGTGAGAGGGAGTGCGAAATTCCTAGAGGGTCTGTGCAGGTACAACAACAGTCAGTTGGATCTAGCTGGAGGAGCTAGTGATTTAGCAGCTGGAGGCCAGAAGTTTGGTCAGTCGAGGCAGTGAGTTAGTTCTAGAGCCAGACAGAGACAAAGCTAAAGGTTTCAGAGATTTTCGGAGGCAGCTACAGCAGGATCTGCGCAAAAGTTGGTGCAAAAGGGATTGCGTGTGGCTGGAGAGGCAATTCCGGGTACAGAAATCAGCTGCGGGGTGAGGAAAAATCCTTACAATAAATTTGCCAGTATTTTCCTTAGATTGGGTTGCCAACAGAGCATCCAAATTATTGTACTCAAATTTGTTGCTAAAAAATAATAATAAAACCCTCATCTGTTGCACTGATTTTTCCACATTGGGTTTATTCGTGGACAATTGTCCAAAAATAATTGTGTCAAATTTTGTGTGCTAGAATTTCTTAGTTTCCAACATTTTGTTTTCTGCAACATTTTTTATAGTGAAAATTGCAGCTGTGATTTTATTCGTTGTTTGCCGTAGCAAATAAACTACATAATTAATTTTTCAGTTAGAAGGATAATTTCTAGTTGCTGCAATAGATGAAATTTTCACATGGTATCAGAGTGCGAGTGATGAGCCGGGAAGCTCAAAAGCGGAATAAGAAAATTTTCCTGTTTAGAGGGAGCAGCAGGCGAAATTTTCTGGTGCTGCGCAATGCCTAGCCAGCCAGGCCGAGTTGCTTAGGAAAAATTCGATTTTTCCAGTGCTGAGTGGCAGAAAAATTCGATTTTCCAAATTGAGTAATTCCAACAGGCAGAGGGAGTAGCAACAACTCAGATATTTGCTTAGTAGATTCCTTGGTTGGACACAAAGGGTTTTGTAGCAGATTGCTAGAGCAAAATTCGTCTCGGGTGGAAGAGAAATAACACTGAAGAATTCTCCAGTATGGCCATGGATCGATTTGATATTTAAGAAGCTTCAGACTTGTCTTCCAGGTTGGAGGATGAATTCGCTTGCCTATCAGGCTTAGCTTCACAAGGTGTATGGTATATAGACAATGGAGCATCAACTCATATGACAGGGGTTAGAGAATATTTCATTCTAGCTGAGTTCGGGGCTCGGCTTTTCTGTCTAGAGGTAATTTTCAGGTTAGTTTCCCTCCTGCACAGACTCCGAGGATTGGCAGACACGAGGAAGGGTCGTGACAGATACCCGTATTTAGCATATTGCTCCTCCGAGCACAATGCCCGCATGCAGACAGGCTGATCTAAATGTTGGTACACTGGGGTGACAGATATTCTGCAGGCCTCAGTAATTCATATTGACCACCTCCCTCCTTTTCAGTACTCTTTGAATGCTCTTGGCCATCTTCTTCCCAATCAGCAAGAGCTGAATAAAATCATTAAGGATGATATTTACAGACGATACATTCAGACTACATGGATCAATCCTCCCAATGGGCTGCGCCCAAAAATGGCCTTCTACGCGGAGCACTGCCTGGAGATCAAGGATGGGCTCATCATCAGACCTCGGTACACGCTCCAACATTGGATGCATGCCCTTAGAATCCCCCTCAGGCAGTTCAGAGTCGGTTCTCACAGACTCCGGGTGGAAACAGATCACCACATCGATAGGGCAGACAGGATCTGCCAGCTCTGTCATTTACAGGAGATAGAAACAGAAAAACATTTCATCTTTGGATGCCCTGTATACTACGAGATCCGAGGCCGTTTCCATTGTCTCTTCAGGGATTCTCAGACCTTGTCCAGCTTCCTTAGATATGTTATCCAAGATGCCTAGCATTTACCTCCAGGAGGCTTTCAGATTTCGGGCCCGTTTTCTCCAGCCTTCTACTAGACCAGACACTACGCAGAAGATCACAGACTTCTTTAGGGCGCTACCCTCAGCACGGGGCACCAAAAGAAACATGGACCATCCCATTGATACCAAAAACAGATCAATGCGGTCCCGATGGGGCCGACCCACTAGACTGCAGCAGCGCCCCAGGATTAGTTCCACCCCAGGGAGGTGCCGTAGAACTTCCAGGCGGCATCATCGACAACCCATTGTATCTACAAGACAACACACTTTGACAAACTTCCCTCAGTTTTCTTCTCTCGACCTCGGATGTTAGGAGTAGGGAATAGTCAGGGGATCCCCCCCCCTCTTCTTCCTCTTCTTCTTCTCTTTCATCTCTGCCTCATCACAGCGCTTTGCTTCGAAGCTGAGAGCTCCTTGCTACTTCATTTACATTTTAGATGTATTTCTTGCTTTTAAAGAAATGTTAAAGGGGACTGTTTGGTCCACCGACTTGCATAATGTAATCATTGTAACCGACAGTCCCGTTGACCTACTATGGTCATTTGTTGGACATTAATAAAACTATCTTATCTTATCTTATCTAGCTACAATGAGGAGCAAATGGATTTCTAGTTTACGATGGGAAACATAACGAAATGTACTCCAATAGGGAGAGGTACCATCGATTTTCAGAGGGAGTCAGGAGCATGTACCAGTGCTACAGATGTATTGCATGTGCTAGGATTGGGTATGAACTTGATTTCAGTATCCCAACTACAGGATAGGGGATATGATGTCCACTTCGTAGGGAAGAAGGTGTTTGTCAAACACCCAAGCTGGAAGAGGGTAAGACAAATTGGAGTTCGAAGCAACAAGCTATACAAGTTGCAACTCGATTCTCCAATGGCACTAATAGGCAATGATAGTAGCAGTGGGAAGGCACTGAATGAGCTATGACATAGGAGAATGGGACATTTACATCACAGAGCACCCAATATGCTCAGAGAAACTGTAATAGGGGTTCCGGAACTTGGCACAAAACATGATGATGTGTGCAGAGAGTGCGTGCTTGGGAAATGTAAGGCAACATTCCCAAGAAGTGACAACAGAGCAGAAGATGTGTTAGGAATTATACACTCAGAATGACAGGGAAAATGATCAAGGTACTTCGCTAAGATAATGGTGGAGAGTATATTGATAAAGACTTCTCAAAAGAGAGTGGATAACTCCATACAATCCACAACATAATAGAGTAGCAAAGTGGAAAAACATAACTATAGTTGGGGCTGCAAAATCTATGTTATATGATCAGGATTTGTTCAGATTCCTATGGGTAGAAGCATGTAACACAACAATGTATATTTAGAACAAGACTTCACATAGAGCATTGAGGAAGAAAACTCCAGAAGGGGTCTTCATAGGAAAGAAGTTAGAAGTTAGTCACTTCAAGATCTTTGGTAACACTGCTTATTGCCATGTGCCATCTGAGAGGCGCACCGAATTGGATCAAATTGCTACTCTGAAAATTGATCTGCCAAGAAATTGAACTTCTGGTGCTCTCAGATGTGTTCTCCATCACCACATTGATCTCCTCTTATAATCCTATGTTGGAGCACCAACGACTAAGATTAAAACATAATCGATGGCTAGGATCATCTCTGGATCGATCCGTGTGAGTTTATAGACTATTCTCTCCTTATCTCAATTAATATTGATTAATTAATCATATTCCCTAAGTTTAGGCTTATGAAATATTTAAAAAATGGTTAATAATCTAATTGAAATACTTCTAAGCGGAATTTCCAGAAACAATTTCTGGGTTTTGGGGATCTCACGTATTCTAGCCTCTCCACCAAGTTTCATGGCTAGAAGTAATCTGATGCTACAAAAACTAACACAAGGCATACATGATCTACATTCCTAGCAATAGGAAGATTGTGGTGAGACGAGACGTGAAGTTTTTGGAGGACCGAGCTTTTAGAAGATCTCGTGATATGCCTGCAGGTGATTAGAATTAGCTAGCAAAAGCTCCATTGGTCCGGCAACAAGGACAGTCATAGGGATCTAGTACGATAACTAGTACCAACATTTCCTCGGGTACAGGAGATCCAGTGAGTTCACAGTAGATGAAGCAACATGTTGATTTTTGGTAGCATCAGATGTGCTCTAGCTCCGAAATTTTGTGGAGGGGCTAGAATGCATGAGATCTCCAACACCCAAAAATCGTTCGGTGAAATTCCACCCGGATTGTATTTTATTAAAATAATTTATATTTTTGATGGGGTTCCTAAGTCTAAACTTAGGAAAAAATTAAAATATTAATGGGTATTAATGAAAATATGGGTGAGAAGCTTCTAAGAGATGAGGATCAAGTTTAATTTAATCTTAGCCGTTGATTAGAGATTAGATTACGACCGTTGATTTCTCAATAGGAAAAATATAAAGGAAGGCTTGGGGTTAGTTGGAGAATACACACAGAGAGAGCAACACTTGAGCTAATTCGAAATTCTGGGGTGTGGTTCGCTGAGAATTTTGAAGTGAGCTTCTAGTGCATAGAGGGGCAACTCGGCAGAGGGACTTCCGTCCAAGGCCGAGAATACATAGCAGAGAGGCATATCAGCACTAGGGAGAGACAACGCAGCTCCAGAATGGGTGACGCTGAGGCTGGAGGGCTGACGCAGTTACTTAGAGGCAACGCTGGGGTTTCTATGAGGCAGAATCGAGCAGCAGTTCAACAAATCAATTTTTGAGCCGGGAAGGTTCACTGGGAGGGTGACGCAGCTCCTAGAGGAGGTGATGCAGTTCCAGCGCAGAGATTGCAGCAGCCATCGCTGCACAACACTGGGGACAACACAGTCACCTGTGGGGTTTGCTCATCCAGTTGTTGGATTCGCCAAAATATTTGTCTCCGGATAGAGATACTTCTGCCAGGTTTATTTGCTGTTGGGTGAGCCAGATTTGGCACTCTAGTTGTATTCATAAATTTGCATAATAATAAAACCCTCATATCTGTTGCACCAGTTTTCCCACTGGGTTTTTCCGGGGACGTTTAATCCAAAAATAAGTGTCCTTTTGTGGTTCTCATTTATTTTTCAGTACTTGATCTGTATATTGGTGTAGGCTACAGTGTATTTGCATTAATGTTTTCTGAATAATTCTGAAAATAACTTATTAAAATGAAGAACGCAAGCAGGTAATGCAAATCAGTTTACTATAGTAGGATTTATGATCTGTTAGATTTAGAAATTTTCACATGATATCAGAGCGATTGCAGATCAATGAGGACTGAAGCCATCGGTGAAAGGACAAAGGAAAATCTGTGTGTGAAGACAATTGTCCGGAGAGAGCGCAATTTCAGGCTGAGAGTGCAGAAGAGGGGTGACACAGTCACTAAGGGAAGCTCACACAGAGCCTGCGTCAGCCAGATTTGGTGACGCTATTGCTGCAGAGGGCAACGCAGTGGTTACTGGGCCAGCGCAGAGACTGTTGAGTTTCGTTTTTCCGATTGTCGTGGCTAGAGGTGCAGTGCAGATTTCATTTGGAGTTGTTGGCGGGGTGCTGATTCTGTTGGTGCATAATAGTACCTAGTGGGGCAGAAGCAAAGTAGAGGGAACCAGTTCCTCAGAAGATTTCTTGCCAAGAAATCTAGATCCAGTGCTGAGCAACAACAAAGAGAGATCAGAGAGGAGTGGTTCGACAGTGGTTGGCAGAAGGATTTCTGTGAAGGAAATCGAAATTCAAAGGGAGCTTGTTCCTTAGAAGATTTCTAGCGCCAAAGAAATCCAGATCAGAGTTTTGTTGGGGTAGCGACGAAAGAGGGAGAAGAGAACCAGTTCAACATTCATTTGGCAGAGACGACAACCGCATCTCCAGGAGGGAGGTGGGGAGATTTAGAGCTGTAGTTCGAAAGAGCTACAAAAAGGGCAGGGTCCTTGAGGTGCCCAAACTCTTGGATCACATACGGCTATGGGAGCCCTTAATGACAGTAGCAGAACGACGGGAGTCAGTTGGTATGAGGGATGATGGAGCAACAGTGGCAGAGCTAGAGTGCCAAAGTTTGAAGCAACGCAGTGGAGTGTTGCAGCAGTGTGGGAGGCACAGAGCAGAGACAACATTAGTGCAATAGCATGAGAGGGTCAACACAGATTAGCAGTAGGGGTATCTTCAACGTCAAGGGGCATCCAGATTAACCAGCATGTCAGCTTTTGGGTGGCTTTTCAGTTGCTTACTTCTCAGCAACTGAGTTGCAGTGCAGCAGTTAGCAATGGCAGTGTTATGGGCAGCATGATGCAACATATTGAGAGGGAGCTGTAGTACGGATGCAACAGTGGTAGTGGCAGTGTCATGGGCAGCAGTACAGAGTGTAGTAGCGCAGTGGATGAAGGGCAACAGACTACGCATCAACAACGCAGAGGACCGATGTCGTGGATCAATGTGATACTTCTAATGGGAGGTATTGCTAGAGCACATTCCTCGCTAAGAGGGAGTGTTGATTTTTGGGTAGCATAGGATGTGCTCTAGCTCCGAAATTTTGTGGAGGGGCTAGAACTCATGAGATCTCCAAGACCCAGAAATCGTATGGTGAAATTCCACCCGGATTGTATTTTATTAAAATAATTAATAATTTTAATGGGGTTCAAGTCTAAACTTAGGAAAATTAAAATATTAATGGGTATTAATGAAAATATGGGTAAGAAGCTTCTAAGAGACGAGGATCAAGTCTAATTTAATCTTAGCCGTTGATTAGAGATTAGATCACGACTGTTGATTTCTCAACGGGAAAAGTATAAAAGAAGGCTTGGTGTTAGTTGGAGAATACACAGAGAGAGAGCAACACTTGAGCTAATTCGAAATTCCGGGGTGTGGTTTGCTGAGAATTTCGTAGTGAGCTTCTAGTGCAGAGAGGGGCAATTCGAAAGTGGGACTTCCGTCGAAGGTCGAGAATACATAGTAGAGTGGCAGAGCAGCACCAGGGATAGACAACGCAACTCCAGAAAGGGTGACACAGATGCTGGAGGGCTGATGCAGTCACTTAAAGGCAGTGTTGGGGTTTCTGTGAGGCAGATCAAGCAATAGTTCAACAAATCGATTTTTGAGTCGGGAAGGCTCACTGGGAGGGTGACGCAGCTCCTAGAGGAGGTGACGCAGCTCCAACACAGAGCTTGGAGCAACCATCGCTGCACAACACTGGGGACAACGCAGTCACCTGTGGGGTTTGTTCATCCAGTTGCTGGATTCGCCAAAGTATTTGTCTCCAGATAGAGGTACTTCTGTCGGGTTTATTCTCTGTTGGGTGAGCTGGATTTGGCACTCTAGTTGTATTTATAAATCTGCATAATAATAAAACCCTCATATCTGCTGCATGGATTTTCCCACTTTGGGTTTTTCCAGGGACGTTTAGTCCAAAACTAAGTGTGTCCTTTGTGTGGTTGTCTCATTTATTTTTTTAGTACTTGATCTGTATATTAGTGTAGGCTGCAATGTATCTGCATTAATATTTTCTGAATAGTTTTGAAAATAACTTGCTAAAATGAAGAACACAAGTAGGTAATGCAAATCAGTTTACTACAATAGGATTTATGATTTGTTAGATTCAGATTTTTTCACACAACAGAGGCAGGATGAGGAGGAGTTGGTCGAACCTCCCACCAATAGTGGTTGTCCCAACAGAGAGGTTTGTCATGACATTGAGAGATGTAGAGGAGTTTATTGGAACTCCTAGGGCGAGCAAGAGACAACATAGACAACCTGACAGGTACCAAGCATTGGTGTTTCATGTTGCTTTCAGGAGGTTGCACAACATCAGTGTGGGTGGATGCCATAGTAGAAGAGTACAACTCTGTCATGACTAATGATGGCTAGGAGGTAGTACCGAGACCCGAGGATAGGTCAATTGTAGGTTCGCGTTGGATCTACAAGATCAAGTACGCTGTAGATGGCAGCATGGAGAAGTACAAGGCGAGATTCGTGGCAAACGAATATGCACAAAAAGAAGGGATTGATTATGAGACCTTCGCCCCAATTGCCAGATACTCTTCTATCTGGTCAATTATATCCCTAGAAACTCAGATGGGATGGAAGATTCACCACATTGACGTCAAGACAACATTCTTGAACGAGGTGATAGACGAGGAAGTGTATATAGAATAGCTAGAGGGCTTCGAAACTCATGAGAGGCGCACTTATGTGTGTAGACTGAAGAAAGCTCTATACGAGCTCAAGCAGGCTCCCAGGGCATGGTATGGTCAGATGGACAACTACTTGCAATGCATGGGATTCGTCAAGAGTGATGTAGATCCCAACCTTTACTATTTGATGGTAGAGGGTGAGCCACTCATCCTAGTATTGTATGTGGATGATCTCTTCCTGATAGGATCATCAGGGCTCATAGAGGATTGCAAGAGGAACCTGGTAGCAGAGTTTGATATGAAGGATTTGGGGTTGATGCACTATTTCCTAGGATCGGAAGTGTGGCAGAAAGACGGGGAGATCTTCCTTGGGCAGGGAAGATCTATAGATATTCTGAAGAGGTTCATAATGCAGAATTGTAAACCCATGTCTATGCCTATGATCACCAACTGGAAGAAGATAGATGCATCAGATGATAAGGATGTCGACCCCACCTTGTATAGACAACTTATCAACTTTCTCATGTATCTGGTCAACACTAGGCCAGATATTTGCTTTGCAGTCAACACCCTCAGTTAGTTTATGGTAGAATTGAAAAGGGTACATTGGGCAACGAGGCATATTTTGAGATATGTATGCGACACAGTCGATTATGAGTTGAGATATACCTGAGGGGATGACATTAGACTATGTGGGTTTTGTTACCGCTCAAACTAGCAGGGGTCCTAAAAGAGAATCCTTGAAGGGTTACTACTAGGCTAAGGGCAACAATGGAGTGATAACCAACTGTCACCTCGGCTAAGGCTCCCTACACTTTACTGATTTTCACTAATGGGAGGAGACCTGGTATGATAAGGAACACGAAATGGATGGATCAATGATAAGGCGAGGGGTGATCCTAGAAGCCTATTCACAAGAGAGGCTCAAATATGTGGCTTGCTTGTCTTTGGAGACAAGATGGAAGGCTCTCTAGGAAGGGCTTAGGGAAAATTTCTAAGGTTAGGTTTTGAGTATGTGTCTTATAAAGGTGATCCATAAGCCCTAGAATTCTTGTGGAAACTTGGGTTCCAGTTGATCTTTGAAGACTTAACCTTGATAGTGCATGGGACCACACGGGACCAAGTGGACTTGAGGTTCGGTCAAGGGGTAGAATTTAGCAATCAATGATATGCTTGACCTAGTTAGGGAGAGGAAAGGGATCAAGGAATGAATTTTCAATGAAAGACAATGCAAGGATCCTAGTGAGTTTTCTAGCCTAAGGGAAACCAGGGGCAAGAATTGGTCTTCGAGCTAGGGCTTGTGTTATCTCAAGATCCCACCGTCGGAATCTCATGAAATTTGGAGAGCTTCTTAAGGACACACCAGCGCAGTTGTGGACCAAAAATCGAAGTATTTGGATGACTAGATCGTGAGATAATTGATGCCCTAGGTGACCTAAAGGACTAGACCTAGAGAAGAGAAAAGGGGAGAAGGAAAATAGGTTTAAGGTGATCACCTTTGGGTGGACCAGTGCCTAATCCTTTGGGGAGATTGAAGTCAGGTAGAATTATGACTATGGACCTTTGAATTTTCTACGTCAAGGAGGTCTCAAAGACAACTTCGCTTGGTACTATGGCAACAACAAAAGCAACTTCAAAGACTTTATACTTCGTTTTGTAAGAGAAATGGCTTGTTAAGATGAATTTCATTAATGAAACATCCTTAGGAACATTCATTCATTATACATGGCCCATACATGAAGCTTTCATCCAGAAATAAAATTTCCACAACTTTGCATAAGAGATGCAGCAAATAAGCCTAATATAGTGAAATCCCAACAACAATGTATGTGACAAAATTAGAAAGAAAGAATAACATTAAAATGTAATTCCTTGTATAAGAATATATCCAACCATCCAAAAAAACTTGCCATCAAGAAGCTCCAAGACATTTGAAAATTATCCAAACATCAAAATTTATTCCATGCTCCAAGATAATCGTCCTCCAAGAAGGATAGCAAAAATCTCTAAAGAGATACTAGTTCCAAATTCAAGTGATGATGCTAAAATGAATTCACATCACTTGTATCTATACACTTCTAATGAGTTCGATTTAGCTAATTAGGCCTACATTAGCCCCTGAAATAAAATAATGTGAAAAATAACTAACTTTTGGTAACAAGCCCACCAAACTAGCTCATAAACAAAAAAATAAGCCTCTCAAGAGGTCGAATGATCAATAATACATGTCATTGGGCTTTCTAAGAAGCCTGATGATGTCCATAAGTGCCAGGACTCAAAACAAAAGTAGTGGAAAAGGGGTTGGTCCCTTGTTCTCCAAATAATAGAGCCATGGTGCTCCCAATGGGTGTGAGGGCACACAAGTAACCCCAAGGGTCTCCAAGTAGATCGAAGATGCCTGTAGACCATCTGTAAGGGCTTAGATGGTGGTGTAAGTGATGCCACATCAGCATACAAGTCTCGGGTCATCTGCCAAGTGCATGTTTCAACTGTGGGGCCGACTGGGCATGGTGAACTGGTTGCATCTTCCTCATCCAATAGGTCAATCTTGAGCAATCTATGAACATCTCTGGGGATCCATGGAGTGCTGTCTATTACTGTGGAGGCCCATGGCTCTCTACACACACCCTACATGTGCTAATGTAGCCCTTTAGAGGGTTGGGACCCCGTAGAGGGAGACCAAACCCAAAATGGAGACCATCTGCATTCTTGCATAAGATCCAATGCGTCCCCTAGCCTTCCAGTATAACAAGTGAAGCCCCAGACAAATTGATCTGACAATACTCCTCAGATGGTATATACATGCCTCGTCAGGGCTATCTTCAACTGATCGCAAACAAGGTCCCTGAACAACGTGAATCATGGTGGAGCAATATCTGGAAAATTCACTGTCCACCAAAGGCAAAACTCTTTATGTGGTGTGTTCTTATGAACAAAGCTCCTACTTGGGACATCCTACAACACCGACCTAGGATTGGGCCTGGTTTTGTATATTATGCAGAGAACGAATTGAGAATATCCTTCATCTTTTAAACATTGCAACTACAACAAAGCTGTTTGGTTGATTTTTACTAGTTCTCTTGGGTCCCAATATGACTGGTCTGCTGGTGATACCATCAAGGAGGCTTGGCTACTTTGGTCACAAAACTCGAATACTCTGGATAAATTATGTCTCCCCCTACTTGGATGGTTGGGGTATATGGCTGGCCCAGAATCAGGCTATTTTTTAGGACAAATATCTTCTACTAGAGATTACTACTACGAGATCACTCGCTCTCTTGGCATCTCTTCCCAAACAATCTATCACCCACAGGCACATGATTATAAGAGAGCTAAATATAGATAAAAGTTTACACTGGGCTTTCTTTGACGGTGCATCACAAGGTGAAGCACAAAACTGTGGTGGAGGGGCGGTTCTATATCTAAATGATATCCACTACTACAAGATTACGATGAATCTGGGTCAAGGATCAAATAATTTTTCAGAACTGCTGGCCCTTAAAATACTTACCATTCTCATTATCGACCTTGGACTGGCCTCCATCAATATTTTTGGGGATTCACTCCTTACCATACATTGGATGAATGGGACACAACAATGCCACAACCCCTTATCAATGAGATACACAGGTTGACATCTACTATTGCTCATATATCTTTTACACATGTTCACAGGGAACACAATCTTATGGCGGACTTACTCTCCAAGGAGGGGCTCCGACTGGATAGGGGTAGATTATTGATTCATGAGTATCAGAATGGGACCTTTTTTGGCTTTTATCACCGACCTTTTATGGAGGCATAGATGATAGTATAAAGAGAGGCTGACCTCTACTCTATTTACTATTTTTTTGCATACTTTTGATACATATATTGTGCCATCATAGACTGTTATATTTATTTTTTGATAAACAATAACAAATTTTGACTATGCTATGCACAAATTTTCTTAGAATATATTTATATGCTTATGACAGAATATCAAATCAGCACTGAATATGCATATGAGGATGTGAGGCTATATTGCCAATCTTAGCTAGATCAATACGATCAATACACCAAATGTATACACATTAACATCTAAAAAATGTGATTTTGTTATATTAATAAAATTATGTTTTCTTGTTTTTTTTTTTTTCGTGGAAAAAATAAAAGAAAAAGTCAAAGTCAATTTTTTGTGGAAATTAATCCAAAATATTAATTTTTGGATTAATTAAAAGTGAGTCTAAGAAAAATTCAATTTTTTTTGTTAAAATTAAAAATTCAACGGTGGAGATTAAAAGATGATCAAGCTGTTTTCAACGATTGAGATTATTTTGATGAGGATCAAGCCAACTAGCCGTTATTTTCCACTTGGAGGGGTTTCTCTATATAATTAAGCTATTGAGCTTCTATTTTCTATCTTTTGATGATGTAATTCTTGAACACTGGTATTGAGCTGCTGCTTTGCTGTGAACATTTTGTATCATAATAGAAAGACTTTGGGGTTCAGTTCATGATGTTTTCTTTCCGCTAATCTGTGGTATGTGTTAGCTATATGTGATCCTATATTGTGCTGAATATTGCTAAATAATTGTTATTTCATTTGTCAGTGATAAGAACATTCTATTGGTACATTCTATCTTAGGTGATCTAATTCACCATATGATCTAACAATTTTCTTTGAGAATTGTTACTGCTCAAACTAGCAGGGGTCCTAAAGGGACAACTACTAGGTCAAGGGCAACAATGGATCAATAACCCACTGTCACCTCAACTAAAGCTCCCTACTCTTTACATACTTTCATCGATGGGAGGGGATTCGGTATGAAGGGAATCACTAGATGAATGAGTCAATGAAGGGATAAAGAGTGATTCCTAAGGGCCAATTCACAAGAGAGACTCAATTTTGTGGTTTGCTTGCTTGAGAAGCAAGGTGTAAGGCTCTCTAAGAAGGGCCAAGGGGATTTCAAGGGCTAGGGTTTGCAAATAAGACTTGTAAAGGAGGGATCTAGTCTAAGAAATCCTTGTGAAAACTTGGATTCCAAGTGGTCTTTGTGAAATTATCTTCAAAAGGTTGTGGAACCACACGGGACCAAGTGGACCCAAAAGTAGGTAAAGTTGATCAATCAGAGGTGTGCTTGACCTAATTGAGGGCGAGAAGGGTATCAAAGGAGAAATTTTCAACAATCTTAATAGAATGATCCTAATGAGGTCACTATCCAAGGGAAACAAAGGGCAATAATCAATCTCGGAGCTAGGGCTTGACATATCTCAAGATCCCTCTGTTAGAATGGCTTCAAATTTGGAGGGCTCCTAGGAGACACAACAATGCAGTAGAGGCTAGGAGATCGATTTTTTTTTGATGGGTAAATTGTGAGAAAGGTGACGCCCTAGGTCCCCTATGAAGGCTAGGCTTAGAAGAAAGAGAGAGGCGATAAATAATATGATTTTTGGTGATCACCTATGGAGGACCAGTTCCTAATCCTTTGGGAGAAATGGAGTCAAGAAAATTCCAATGCTTGGGATGGTTTCACTTAATCAAGGAGGCCTCTAGAACAATTTCACATGGCAATTAGGGCATGGGACAATTGCTTCAAGGTATTTATACTTCGATATGCAATATGTGATGACTTATCAAGATAATATTTCAACAAAATATCTCTAGGAATATTCACTTATTCAAACATGGCCCATGGCATGATACAACGCTATAAAAAGACAAATTTCCACCATTTCACACAAGAAAAACAACTGTCTAGTATAGTGAAAATCCCTAGCAACATGCATGTGACATAAGAAAATGACAAAATAGCATTAAAAGAGCACTTACATGTGAAAACAAGTGTATCCAATCATCATCATATGCCAATGTAGAAGCTCTAAGACAAAAATGAAGAGATCCAAACATCAAAATTCATCCATCCATCCAATTTCGTCCTCCAAAAAGAATAGTGAAAATCTCACAAGAGAAAATGATCTAATCCAAGTGACACTGATCAAATGATTCCATCACACTTCTATTTATACACTTCCTAATGAATTCGATTTAGCTAATTAGGCCTAATTTAGCCCTTAAAATACAATAATGTGCATAATAACAAAACTTTTGGTGACAAGCCCACCAAATAGCTCGATAATGTAAAGATAAGCCTCTCAAGAGGGTCGAATGATCAGCAAAGTGAGTCGTTGGGCCTTTGAGGAGGTCCGATGAAGTCCAAGGGGTGCCATGATGAAGAAATGGACTCCAAACATAGTGGACAAGGGGTTGACCCCTTGTTATCCAATCAAAAACCTGTGGTGATCCCAAGTGGGTGTGGGAGCACAAGGACAACCTCATGGGTCTCCAAATGGATCAAATATGCATGTAGACCATCTGTAAGGGCTGGAGTGATGACATAAACCCTGCATCTACAGCATGAGGCATGCTAGAACATCTGCCAAGTGTATGGTGCAACTGTGGAGCCGACTGGGCATGGTGGACCAGGTGGATCATCCTCATCCAACTAGTGGAACACGAGCAATCAAAGAACACTGCTAGAGATCCATGAAGTAATATCTGCTATGATGGAGACACATGGCTCTCAATGTTCACCCCACAACTGCCAATGTGGCCCTCTTGGAGGTCTAGGACCTCGTATAGGGAGACCAAGCCCTAAATGAAGACCCACCTGCAATCTTGCATAAGATCCAATGCGTCCCCTTGCCCTCCAATACAACAAATCATTAGAATAATCAAGTAATAATACTTGCAAGTTATGGGATCAATGGGGCATTTCATGGTGGCATGCCCTTCCATAGTGGGTTTTGGCAAGTGCAAGTGTCGCCAAGCTCAAAAAGGGGGTTAACCAAAGACCCTATTAGGTGGTTTCAACCTCTAAAGGGGGTGGCATGTCCATAGTACATCCTTTGAGAGGTAGGTGGCAAATGATATAATGATGGAATGGAGTGGGGATTAGGGGAATTATCAGACCACATGATAAGGTGCATTAGGTAGCCATAATAGGGAAGCCCACACCTGGGTATATGAGTGAAGGAGGGAGCAAATCGTGGTACATGAGTTACCTCGACCTTTGTTTTTCCAGCCTTCTCCATATGCCTTTTGCCTTTGATTGTTTTTTCTTCATAACTGCTTGGGGCTATAGGGGATGGAGAGTAGGATGTGTAATATGTAGCAGTGGATACCCCCTTGAGGTGGGGCAATTCACCGCCCACCAGGGTTGGGAGAATCATGGGTTCCTTAATGATGGAGGGGGCGCATCTAGGGCACATAGGAACCAGGGTGATGGCCATGAATAAGGGGTGGAGCTCATGTTCGACTTTTGCCCACGTGCTAAATTTGTATGTCTTGACCATCTTTTGCATTTTGTGGTACATTTCCTGTTGAGAGTGGCCAAATTATGCTTTTTACTTTCTTTTTAGCTGCATCAACGTCCACGACATTGTTATAGGCCCGACCCAATGTATAGACAAGGGGAGGGAGAGGCTAACCCTATGTGGATCCGGATGGGAAAAGAGATGAATGGGGCTCAATTAAGTGGAGAGGGAGTAATATAGGTGGTATCAGGAGGCGGGACCACAACCAAAATCGAGATTTCCCATGTAGTGACAACCCTAAAGCTAATGGTCAGTAAAGGAGATCCCATGGGACTAGGATACAAGGGTAACTATGAAATCGGGCTATGGAGACACGAATACAAACCTAACCCGCTCTTTCTGGCGAATCCCTCCACCAATTCATGCCCAAAAGTGCCCATGACAAGTAAGGAAAACTACTCAACTATACCAATGAAAAGTCATACCTTTGGGGTCGGGAGGCCCACCTTCAAACATACATTCATAACAGATGGGCAAGGGACCACATGGCTGGCTCAGATGGTGGAGAAAAATGGCACATCGAGCTATCAAGGGGTTGCAAAGGGCTATTGGCTAAAGACCATCTAGGAGAAAATTTTTCTCCTATATATACCACCCACATGGTGGGTAACAAGAATATTATAAAGATTTACAAGTATGCTAGCCCTTGGGCTCCAAGTTCACAGTTTGTGGGGAAGAGCTGACTATTTTTGGGCTTTGAGATTTCATTATGGTATTTAATTTTGTAGGAGGGTTTGGCCAATATTTTTTTTTCAAAATATATTCATCCATTGTTATTTATCCAAAATTATTTCTCCAAAAATCTATTATTTTGTAAATATTGTAAATTTGTAAATAATTTGTAAATTATTCCTAACCCATTTTTGTTGCAGCACTTGGAGTTTTATATTTTTTTTACATATATTTGGGGGTTGGCATCCTTTGATTCAATTGTGTAGGTGGATTTCAAATTCACTTAAGAAAATTTTGCTGGGGTTTTGAGGCAGGTCTAGGCCTAGGATGGCAAGGTCTAGCCTCCTAGCTCAACGCCCAGCCCAACAAGGAAGCCGTCCAACTCTTTTTTGTAGTAAATTTGTGGAGAATTTTTTGTTTGTAGGGGTTTCAAAATTTTTTAGGCCATAAGGCCTATCCGTATAGCCTTTTTTGGCCTAGTTGTGATGCCTGGTGGCTTCCTAGGACCCTCGACCCTCCTTCCTAGTAGTCAACCCCTCCTTGGCCCTCTTTTCCCCTCGACCCTCCTTCTTCCTAGTAGTCAGCCCCTCCTTGGCCCTCTTTTCCCCTCGACCCTCCTTCTTCCTAGCAGTTAGCCCCTCCTTGGCCCTCTTTTCTCCTCGACCACCTTGGTTTAGCTAGTTGCAACCCTAAAAGGTGCTCGACCTCCCTTGTTTTCTCTAGCTGTGGGGTTAAAGAGGCTTCAACCTCCGTTTCAACTAGACGACAACCCTTTTAGGGCTTGCCGTGAGCCTTAAGGGCTCCTACCTTTGAGCAACAACCCCTTGTGGGTCCTCCTAGCCCTTGCTGTAGCCCTTTTAGGGTGTTTTCCCTTAGTGACAACCCTTTAGGGCTTGGCCTCAGGCCCTAAGGGCCTTTCCCTTTTGGCAGCAAGCCTAATTATGCTAGCGGTTGCCATTCTAGGGCTCTTCCTCCCTCATCGCAGGCCTTAGTGGCCATTTGTCCTAGTTGCAGGCCTTATTGGGCCATTCCCTTCCATTGTTGGGCATTTTTGGCTTGGTTGTGGGGTTTTGGCATCAAAATTTGACATATTCTTGTGGTTGCAGGTTTATGGTAAGGTTCTACATTGTTTCTCATCTCTAACACTTCGTGTTTGCAACAATTTTCTTGCTAGCATTGTGGTTGCAGGAAGTGGAAACTATCTTCAATCCTTCTGGCCCTCAACTAGGCCTTTATGGTCGACTTGATTAGAGCACTTATGTGTGTGAATGCAAGAGTGCAAATAGATGCCAATGACCAAATTTTAAGTCCAAATAACTTATGAGCAGTGTTTTCAAAAGCGGCCGGCTCAGAACTGACTCGGTCGAGTTGGTCCAAGCAAGACCCCCCAGCTATGACTCGGCCTAGGAAACGGTTCGGCTGGACGGGTTAATACCAAGCCGGTCGGGTTGTTTAACAACCCGGACGACTCGGTATTAACCCGGCCGGCTCGGCCGAGTCTGTAATAACTCGGCCGGGTTGCGTACTGGGCTCTTAACAGTTAACGCACTCCTAAATTCTACTATATACAATATGCGCATATAATTAATAGGAAAAAAGGTATGATAGAAGGATTATATGAATATCGATTACTAGCTAAAGCCTAAAAGTGGTTAATGGGATTGTGAAGGTACACTGTTTATAATACTACATCTATTTCAGATTCAGCATAGAAGTTAACAGATTAGTGCCTAAATCAGCTATGAGATGATGAAGGATTAGTGCCTAAATCAGCCCAAGCCATCAGTCTTCCTAAAGAGTACATAGTCATACTAATCTCCCAAGATTCACTCCAGAGTCCAGAATAACTGCAATCTATGGAGAATAATTATCAAAAATAAACAAGCATGAAACATAGCACCATAGATCATGCTTTGGAATTCAACTTATAGTATCTTTAAATTTGCAATGATTGATTCAATCTAGTTGACTGTTGAACATAATCAACCATTCCCTTGCATTATTGTGACACTTGGAATCTTTGAACGCAATACAATACAAGAATAAAAGGACATGGCAAGTCTGTGGTTATTAGTCAAATTATGATTAGTTGCTTGTTTAAAGTTTAGTACAGTGCACTGGGTGCCATTTTGATATAATGGATATATTCATGAGGCTACTTTGATCATATGTTGTCTTCTAGCTTCTATCTATATTCTAATGTTGTGTGTTCGGAAACATAAATGAAAATCTTTAAAATTATGTTTTTTTATAAAAATAAATAAATATTTAATGTATTTTTTACAACGACCGAGTCATTGAAATCGAGCTGACCAAGTCGATACCGAGTTGGAGTCGGAGTTGGAGTTGACCCTCGGCCGAGTCGGAGTCGGAGTCGGAGTTTTAAAACATTGCTTATGAGAGGAGCAATATTGATGCGGTAGTGTGCAAAAACAAGGAAGGAAAGCAACTGCTAAATATCAGTAAAAAGTATCAAGACTATATAATAAATAATTACAAGCTCAATAAATTATTGGTCAATTGTGTGATAAAGTAGTTTTCTCAAGTGCACTGCTGATGCAGGAGTTGTTTTCTTGACAGCTATTTCCTAATTCAAGGGGCATTTGGTACTTAAGAATTAGCTTCACCTATCCTAAAATCTGCAAGGAACATGTTAACCTTAAATTCTTGTTCCAACACCATGCAAAAAGTTCATGGCAACCCATTTTTTAAATATACAGTGAATTCCTGTTGTTGCGATTATTGCTAACTGAATGAACCTGTGGTTTGTATGATCCTTGGCATAAATTTCTAGATTTTCTTGCATTGCTATATGCTTTATATGTTTCACTTCAAGTGTGACTTGCCTTTTCATCACTGGCCTGGTAGTTGGATGCATAATAGCACATGCTTGTGTACACTTCCATATTTGCATCTCATTTAGAATTGTCTTTTTTTAAAATTTGTATCCTGTTTATTCTTATTAAATGATATCAAACATGTCATACTTGCAGATTATTCATCATTGGAAGCTAATGTTGTGAATACGACTGACATTACTGTTGTCTTTGGTTAAAGGCCTTATTGAGCATTTCCATGTTAAGAATGACAGTTTGATTTTTTTTAACATCTGCAATCTCTTATTAATTTTATTGTTATTTTTCATTCTAGTCTCCTAAGGGAGATATTAGCTACATGCAAAAGTTTTTTTGGACCTATGTGGGAGGACGTGTGCCTCTTCACCTGCGGGAGGATTTTTGTGGAACTGCTTTAATAAGGTTGGTTTTTAACCTTGCCATTAATTATTCAGGACATGTTACTTTTTCAAGGATTTTATAGAGGGAAACTATCTATCTTCTTTTTTTCTGGAGTGGTGAACATAATCATCTGTTTTGAATACCTTACTGAAATCAGGGTTCTAAAGTTGCCAACCCTATATTGAACTATGAACATTGCACTGCTTGATATTATCACGAGTCCTGCTGTTGCATTCTGAATATGGCAGACTTTGTGGGCTAGCTGGCCCTAGAGTCTAAACATAATTTTTATTTATGAATTAATTTTGATGTACTAGTATTTTACCCTGTAGGGCAATTTTTTATTTGCTTTTAAACTTACTAGAGGGACAGGTTTTAGTGGCCCATGTTTTTTTTTTATAAAATGCCATGGACATGTTTTGATCAATATAATAGTGAAAGGAAACATTTTATTAGAAAAAAGGTGAACATTTGGCATCAATAATGTGCTACGAGTTTTCAAGATATTATATTACAATCCAACTTTGTGAAGTCGTTACATGTCGTCATTTTGACAAAAATAAATTCTACAACTACCCTACAAATCTTAAAACTTTTATTCCACCAATGTTTCAAAAGAATGGTTGTTTTCCCTGAAGGAAAGAATGCCATTGGCTGCAAATGGCTCTTCCGAACAAAATACAAGCTGAGTGTTTCCACTTATAGGCACAAATCAGGGATTGTTGCAAAGGGATATGCACAATTGGAAGCAAGAGACTTTGAAGAAATATTTTCCCTACCAACAAGAATCCAAGAATTTTGTTGGTGTTGACATTGGCAATGCAATTTCGTTGGAGCATCCATTAGATGGTTGTGAAAAATGCATTCTTAAATGGGGATCTTGAAAAAGAAGTTTACATGAATCAACTTGAACGGTTTGGGGAGAGGCAGGAAGATAGATTTTGCTTGAAGAAGGCACAAGGACATGATCCTTGGAGAGCTAGTGGTTTTTAGGGGGGTGCATTGGATTCACAATTGTACATCAAATGGAATGGTACATGTTGAAAAATGTGTAACTAGGTTCGGTTTTCATAAGTATGAAATGTATTCTTGTAAATGTAAAATGAAAAAGAAATTATTATTATTATTGAAGCATGGGTTTCATGCTCAAGTTCTTTTATTTTATATGTCAAGCACCCATTGAGTGCTTCTAGGGTTAGTCCTAGGTATAAGAGTCATTGTCATATATTGAAGACCCTATGGGCACATTGTAAATTGTAAAGAAAAATTTATTTTGTCTTTAAAGTGTCAAAATACTTCCAAGATCAAGTCGGCCTACATGAAGGGCCATGTCCACCCTTGAAGAAGCCTATATATAGAGAGGAACTCGTCCTCCATTGGATCACTCACTCAACTCTTGATATGCGAAGGAGTATAAGAAGAAAAGGTCGAAGAAGGAAGTGCAAAGAAGTCGAAGTGTTTTGGGTCTTATCTATCTCTCCGGGGAAGATCGCAGGTAGGGTTTCTGCGTTGGGATCTTCTGTGGTTCGATCTTTGAAGAAGAAGAGAAGGGAAAGCAAGTGAAGCTCTTATGGCATCTTATTAGCCCTAAGACTCAAGACAAGGCAAGCGAAGTCAAGAGGAAGGCTATTAGAGGGAGATCGAAGTCTCCAAAAGAAGCAACAATAATTGCAGCCCTTGCTGGGGAGAGAATTTCAGATCTACTGGGAGATCAAAGATATTGCAGCAGGAGGCTGTGGTAAACTT
The DNA here is from genome assembly GCA_000404065.3 of Pinus taeda. Classification (NCBI taxonomy): domain Eukaryota; kingdom Viridiplantae; phylum Streptophyta; class Pinopsida; order Pinales; family Pinaceae; genus Pinus; species Pinus taeda. The sequence continues at coordinate 87,364 of APFE031035461.1, read as the reverse complement.
GATCTTGAAGGGTATTTGTTTGAGTCTTTAGGTCATTGTATTCGTCAATTGAACCCCAACAGCAGATGCATCATGCTGAACACCTTTGGTTCAGGATTTTGGATGTTTTTCCATTGTTGTTGCAGCATCAACAACAATTGGAGAGGGTTGTAGTGCAGATGCAATGTTGGTAGTGGCAAGGCCAACAACAACACGGATGCAGTATTTGCGCAATAGTTGGTGGGCAGTGATGTCAGACATCAACAACGTAGAGAGAAATGTTATAGAGAAGGGTGATGCTTCAACAGGTTGCATTACTAGAGCACATTCCTTGCTAAGAGGGAGTCTTTATTTCTGGTAGCATCAAATGTGCTCTAAGCCTCAAAAGTTGCAGGGAGGCTAGGACACATGTATTCCCAAATATCCAGAAATCATTTTGGGAAATTCCACCCGAAGAAGGTTTTATATAAATATTTAATTATTTTTAATGGAAGCTAAGTCTAAATTTAGCAAATTAAAATAATTAAAAGGTATTAATTAAACTGGGAGTGTAACTTCTAGAAGAAGACAGGGATCAAGCCAAAATGATTTGAGCCATTGATTAGAATCTAATCTGGGCCGTTGGTTACTCAACGAGAAGATTATAAGAAGAAGCTTGATGGGCATTTGGAAGACACATCGAGTGAGAGATCAAGAGATCGATTTCTGAAGAGAGCAACGCAACAGTGGCCAGAGAAGTGATCAAGGTGATTTCTTGCAGTGAGAGGTAGGGATAATTATCCGGAAGAAGTTTTCCTGATTTGGAGAGTGCAAGGCAGAGGGGGCAGAAAGAAGTCAAGAGAGGCTGATGCAGGGCTGCGCAGAGCTACACTGTGGCAGCGCAGAGCTTCAGAGGCAGTCCAAAATTCTGCTGAGGAACAGTCGGGATCTAGTGTCGGAGTTGGGGTGTGAGACCGAGAGTACAAAGGGCCGAAGTTTCCAGCCAACATAGGATCAGAGGAGGTGCAACGCAGTCCCAGCAGCAGTGACGCAATGACTACGTGGGTGTATCACAGTACTACGTAGTGGCAGCGCAGAGGCTCATCTGCAGTGCAAATCAGTGCTAGATTTTCCAATGACAGGGTGAGATCATCTCACTACTTTTTTGTCCAGTTAGATCTCTGTATAGGATTGCTAGTTTGGGCATTCGAAGAATTGTACTAAAAACTTACTGCTTAATAATGCAAACCCTCGGTTGTTGCACTGGTTTTCCCACATTGGGTTTTTCCTAGGACATTGGTCGAAAAACAATGGTGCCACTTGTGTGTGTTATTTCTTTCTTGCTTAGTTTCTTGTTTCCGCATATTATTTCAAGTTGTGAAGGCTGGAGTTGTATTTATTTCGATGTTTACCGTATAATACTATAAATAACTTGATTCGGTAGGAGAAATATAATCAGTTGCTGTAGTACTGATTCAGGGGATTTCCGAATTTTCACAATATGATGAGGGAGGCTCATAGAACCTGTAGGAACCAAGGTGATGGCCATGATAATGGGGTAGAGCTCATATATTGGCTTTTGCCCACGTGCTAAATGTGTTTGTCTTGAGCATCTTTTGCATTTTGTGGTACATTTTCTTGTTGAATGTGGCCATATATGCTTTTATCTTTCTTTTTAGCTGCATCAACCTCCGGGCTTCATTCCAGGCTATGACCAAAGGTGTGGGCAAGGGGAAGGGGCATGCTAACCCTATGTGGACCCAGGTGGGAGAAATGATGAATACGGTAATAAGGAATGCAAAGAGGGTAATATAAGCAGATAAGAGAGCAGGACCACGCAACCAAAATCGAGGTTTCCCATGAAATACCATCCCTAGAGCCAAATGGTCAGTAAAAGAGATCCCACAGGACTAGAATCCAAGGTTAATACCTAAAAGGGGGGTAGGGGACAAAAGCACAGACCTAGCCCATTCTTTCTGTCGAATCCCCCATTAATCCATGGCCAAAAGTGTCTATGATAAGCAAACTACACTACTCAATTTCCAAATGACAAGGCATACCTTTAGGTTCGGGAGGCCCACCTTCAAACTTATGATCATGGCAGATCGGCAAGGGACCACATCGCTGGCTCAGGTGGCGGAGAAATGGCAAAATGAGCTGGCTGGTGGCTGCAAGGGGTTGCTGGCTGCTAGTTGAAAACCATCTTGGAGAAAAAAATTCTCCTAGGGATATTACCCACAAAATAGTGGGTAACAGGGACTATGTTATGAGAAAAGATAGAAAAGATAGATCAACGCCTTAGAATTTTGCCTCTTCAAGGGGGCAACCTCCTTTACATTACATAAATGAACAATTCTTGGATGCTACAAATGACAAAACCTCCTTTCTATATATAGGAGTCTAAGGAGTCACAATATAACCAAGCCGACCTAACAATAATAA
>APFE031035461.1:0-70342 GCA_000404065.3 Pinus taeda | reverse complement strand
ATATATTGTCAAGGGTCTCCATCTTTTCCAAACTTCCATCAGAGTCTTCATATCTTTCTGGGAGATATCATAGTCAAATCTTTCAGTTCTCATATGTTGAATGCCTTCTTCCATGGTTGCACTATCTTCTTGAATGCCTTCTTCCATAGTCTACGATCTCTTCCTTTCTTTCTTCACACATGACATTCCTAGGAACTTCCAATCAAAGTTCTTCTAATTACAGTCAATCACCTCATATTCCATTTGAGGACATATTATGTTGATTTCATCTAGTATCCATGCCTTCTTGCATCCTTTCATAGGAGGAGATTCCTTTCCTTTTGTTAATTTTAGGTATGTTCTATGCTAGAGCAATTTATTTCAATTTTCACAATTAGCTCATTATCTTTTCCAGATTAGCAATCACATCAGCGTTAAAGTAAACTGCAGATAGAACATAAATATAAATCGTAGGAGACAAGCCAAGACAAGAGGACACAGGATGTGGCGCTAGCCAGGGACAAACCCCACAATGTGGGGAAACCCTTGATCAATTCTTCTTTTATGTTCTCCAAAGTTCGGCAGAGAAAGAGAGAGAGAGATAGTACATTTACAATAGAAGTCAACACTTTGACTTATCTAGATCTAGCATAGATCATTTCGTATAACAATGAGATCAGTTGAAGACATTCTGCTTCAATTGATTCTCAAGGTGACTCCTTCACCTATCATCGTGCTGCATCTGGTCTTCTCGCTGCACCACTGCATACTGCACCATGCTGCACTAATCATGATAATCATCATGCTGCCCATGTCCATGATCTTATCATGCTGCCCTTCATGTTCATGATCTTATCATGCTGCCCATACTAATATGCATCATCATCATGCTGCTGTCCTTACAGATATGTATTATCTTTATGCTGTTGCCCTTGCTAATGTGTATTATCATTATGCTGCTGTCCATACTAATATGCATCATCATCATGCTGCTGTCCTTACAGATATGTATTATCTTTATGCTGTTGCCCTTGCTAATGTGTATTATCATTATGCTGCTGTCCATACTAATATGCATCATCATCATGCTGCTGTCCTTACAGATATGTATTATCTTTATGCTGTTGCCCTTGCTAATGTGTATTATCATTATGCTGCTGTCCATCATGTCCATGTTCTCATTCAACTTCATGCTGCCCATGTCCATGATCTTATCCATCATCATGCTGTCCTTCATGTCCATGATCTCATTTATCATGATGCTGTCCATGCTCCATGTCACCATGCATCATTATACATCATGCAGTCCATTCATACATCATGCTGCCAGCAGACCTAATTTGTCATGCTGTTACCTACAGCAATCCTTCCTCTGCCTGTGTATAAGGTGTTACTATTTACAGCGGAATAGGTGACTATATATATCAGCGTATATGTCTCTATTTACATTGGAATATCCTTATGATGAACAACGTATATTTTCTCTTCATGAACTATATATAGGTCTCCATGATTAGCGTAAGAATATTCCATAATGAACAGCGTATAAGTGTCTTCAAGAACATCGTGTAAGATAGCTTCATTGACTGTGTTGAGATGCCTTCATGACTGCGGCTACTATACTCGGAGGTCAAGTGTTACATGTTTCCTTTGACTGCGTTTTACTTCTGGACAACGTAGTGTGCAAGGCTTCTTGACAGCGTGTTCGGGAGGCTTCTTGACAGCGTGTTAGGGCCTGTTCTTGACAACAATAATTCTTTTCTTAGCTGTGTTATAGAGGCTTACTAGACAACATAGATTAGGCCTCACTTTAACCACATAGGAGCTCCCTTGACTGCGGCTATGGCATGGCTAGGTGTCTCTGTTTGCTGCGTAGATCAACCTGCAACTAGGGCATGGCTAGGTGTCTCTGTTTGCTGTGTAGATCAACCTGCGGCTAGAGCATCACCATAAGGCCAGCAGATTACTCTTGGTGTCTCACTCCTCCAAAAACCCAAGACGTGGAGAGGAGGAGATCACTCAAGAATGCGTGTTCAAATGACATCAAATCCTCATCCATTTATACCAAAAATGTATAGGTTGAATAGACATGACGTTTGGGCTTCTAGAGCCTCCATAAGAGCTGGTCAACTTGATAATAATTACATAATCAAAATAAATTCATATCTCCATAAATACTTATCGGAATCGGATGATCTTAGGATCAATCCTACACCTCTCAATGAGAGGGATCCAATAAAAATATCAGCTGCCATACATAAGCTGACCCATATGGAGTTTGACCCTAGTTGCCAATTTTAACACTCCCTCTCAACTAGGGAGAACTCCATCTGCTGATCCATATGTTCGACTGTACTATCTCTGCCATCAGTGCCCCACACTGCTCTGCCTAGCTCTGTTGGCTTTGCTTTGCTCTGCTGACTCTGCTGGCTTTGCTCTACTGGCTCTGCTCTGCTGGCTCTGCTAAACTTTGCTCAGCTTTGCTAGCTCTACTCTGCTCAACTTTGCTCTGCTGAACTATGAAGAAGAAGAATTGATTGAGAATGTCTCATACCATTCTCCACTGACTCGAAGTCAGTCTCAGAGTGCGTACCACTGGTCCCAGTCCAGTCTCAACTGACTCAAAGTCAGCTTCATAGTGGGTACCACTCCTACCACTGGTCCCAAACCAGTACTCCATTGACATGAAGTCAGTCTCAGAGTATGTACCACTGGTCTCAGACTAGTCTCAATCGACCCAAAGTTAGCGTCATAGTAGGTACAACTCCTACCACTGGTCCTAGACCAATCCTCCACTGACCCGAAGTCAGTCTCTGAGTATGTACCATTGGTCCCAGACTAGTCTCAACCGACCTGAAGTCAGCGTCATAGTAGTTACAACTCCTACCACTGCTCCCAAACCAGTCCTCCACTCACTCGAAGTCAGTCTCAGAGTATGTACCACTGGTCCCAGACCAGTCTCAACCGACCCGAAGTCAGCGTCATAGTAGGTACAACTCCTACCACTGGTCCCAGACTAGTATCATTGATCCCAGATCAATGAAGGTCATCCTAGCATAGGGAGTACGGTAGATACAACGATGTGTCCATCGGTACTACTATGGTCCCTATCCTCATTTCCCTGCTCATTGATCAGATGAGAGGTACTTCCCATGAGTCCCAGACTGCATGGGTAGGATGCCTCGACAGGAGAACTTAATCAATCCTGTCCTCACAGGGGAATTAATCATCCTGCTACACAATCGCCATGGAGAACACATCATCTAGGCCTCACAGGAGAACTAATCATCCCGCTACACAGGAGAGCGAATCATCCTATCCCACAAGAGAGCGAATTATCTTGTCCCACAAGAGAGCAAATCATCTTGTCCCAGTGCGCACCACCAGGGGAGGGTGAGTCACCCTGTGGTCGTATGTTGCTCCAGTAAGAACCGCAAGCCCCAAGAGCTCCCAGAGCTCAATGTATGCAACATGTAGGACCCTTGTACAAGGGTCTCTTTGACGACTCTAAGTCGTTCGGGAAAATCATAGATTTGATCTTTCCCTTGGGGCTTTAGCGACCTGTACATCATCTCAGTGCGATAGAGCCTCCTTGCTCATCGACTTACCATATCCTAGATAAAGTAGTATCTGATGTCTATCTGCTGGAGCAATCGTCGAATACGGGAATCCTCAATAATCGAATCCCACCTCTGGTTGTCACAGAGAATTACAATGGTATTCATCATGTGTACTCACTGAAGAGTTTCCACAACTAGACAACTTCATACGAGGTCATACTCGTAGTTATGTATCCAGTCTCGGTGGTACTTATAACAACCGACTTCTGCGTCCTGCTCATCCATGATATTGAAACAGAATCCAAAGAGAACTAGCATTGAAAAGTGCTCTAGTGACCCTCCACATTGCCTGCCCAGTCAGCATTCGAATACTCATGCAGTTTTCATATTTCCGGCAGTGTATCTCAATCCATGAGAGATTGTGCTCGAAGATATCTCAGAAGATTCTTGGCACCAATCTAGTGAGGCTCAACCAAATATGAGCTCACCATGCTAACTACAAAACATATGTCCGGAATCCAACTCCCTCTTACTTCTACAAATGAGAGGGTCTGCACTTGACAGAAATAGTTCGTCTGCATAAGGTGTTGGTATGAGAGGTCTATCATCCACAACCTTCGGGTAATGGTTTGGATTGGTTTCACTCCTAGTGAATCTCAGCTTCATCAAACAGCTATCAATCCTCTCATACTACCCCCGGGGTGTTTTGCTTCAAGCCATAGAGGGCTTTCTTCCACCTGTATACATGAGATTCCCGTTCATGAATCTCAAACTCCACGGGTTGTTCCAAACCTGTGGACCTGCTACATGAGGGGAATGGTCCCCTTGTAAGATTTTCCTTCGGTACATCTCAGACATGTACCTTCATGCTCTTTTTGAATTCAGGCATCTCTGTCGCAATCTGACTCACAGATCTTCGGCGCTGTGTCAATGGACATGGTCCCCAATGGACTTCCTGCAACTTGAGACAACCTTGAACTTAAAGGCATATTTGAAAAATCTATTTTCAAACACGTACCTTTCCATCGATGAGTGCCACCCTGAAACCTTTGACTTCCATTTCCGAGATGGACACCAGGTTCTTCTTGCGATCAGGGACATCAAAGAGCTTCTGGGGTTCCTTGCTTACTTTGAAGAGTCAACCATTTCCTTGATGACTTGCATTACCAATCATTCCTTTGATCATTGAAGATATCCCTGGAATGATTGTTATCTTCATCAAGAGATGTGTCTCTGCCATTCAGACACTCTATCGTATGATGGCCGAACTGATTGCAACCAAGGCATCTGCCTTTTCTTCCATCCTTAGATCCGAACTTCCCAATGAAGTGATCTTTAGATGGGCCATCAGAGACTTCCGCTATGCCATTATGATAATATGCTAAGCTTCGGCTTCACCTTTTGTGAAATTAGAAAAGAGATGTGGAACCCATTTATCCTTTTGTCTTGTCCCTATTGCCTTCAGTAATTGCTCTTTCACTCTTGCTTGGGCATTGTCTTCGCCTTAGCTCCGATACCATGTTAATTTTAGGTATGTTCTATGCTAGAGCAATTTATTTCAATTTTCATAGTTAGCTCATTATCTTTTCCAGATTAGCAATCACATCAGCATTAAAGTAAACTGCAGATAGAACATAAATATAGATCGCAGAAGACAAGCCAAGACAAGAGGACACAGGATGTGGTGCTAGCGAGGGACAAACCCCACAATGTGGGGAAACCCTTGATCAATTCTTCTTTTATGTTCTTCAAAGTTCGGCAGAGAAAGAGAGAGTGATATAGTACATTTACAACAGAAGTCAACACTTTGACTTATCTAGATCTAGCATAGATCATTTCGTATAACGATGAGATCAGTTGAAGACATTCTGCTTCAATTGATTCTCAAGGTGACTCTTTCACCTATCATCATGCTGCATCTGGTCCTCTTGCTGCACCACTGCATACTGCACCATGCTGCACTAATCATGATAATCATCATGCTGCCCATGTCCATGATCTTATCATGTTGCCCTTCATGTTCATGATCTTATCATGCTGCCCATACTAATATGCATCATCATCATGCTGCTGTCCTTACAGATATGTATTATCATTATGCTGTTGCCCTTGCTGATGTGTATTATCATTATGCTGCTGTCCATCATGTCCATGTTCTCATTCAACTTCATGCTGCCCATGTCCATGATCTTATCCATCATCATGCTGTCCTTCATGTCCATGATCTCATTTATCATGATGCTGTCCATGCTCCATGTCACCATGCATCATTATACATCATGCAGTGCATTCATACATCATGCTGCCAACAGACCTAATTTGTCATGCTGTTACCTACAACAATCCTTCCTCTGCCTGTGTATAAGGTGTTACTATTTACAGCGGAATAGGTGACTATATATATCAGCGTATATGTCTCTATTTACATTGGAATATCCTTATGATGAACAGCGTATATTTTCTCTTCATGAACTATATATAGGTCTCCATGATTAGCGTATGAATATTCCCTAATGAACAACGTATAAGTGTCTTCAAGAACAATGTGTAAGATAGCTTCATTGACTGCGTTGAGATGCCTTCATGACTGCGGCTACTATACTCGGAGGTCAAGTGTTACATGTTTCCTTTGACTGTGTTTTACTTCTGGACAACGTAGTGTATAAGGCTTCTTGACAACGTGTTAGGGAGGCTTCTTGATAGCGTGTTAGGCCCTGTTCTTGACAACAATAATTCTTTTCTTAGTTGCGTTATAGAGGCTTCCTAGACAGCGTAGATTAGGCCTCACTTTAACCACATAGGAGCTCTCTTGACCACAACTAGGGCATGGCTAGGTGTCTCTGTTTGCTGCGTAGATCAACTCGCGGCTAGGGCATCACCATAAGGTCAGCGTATTACTCTTGGTGTTTCACTATTTCTCCAAAAACCCAAGACGTGGAGAGGAGGAGATCACTCAAGAATGCGTGTTCAAATGACATCAAATCCTCATCTATTTATACCAAAAACATATAGGTTGAATAGACATGATGTTTGGGCTTCTAGAGCCTACATAAGAGCTAGTCGGCTTGATAATAATTACATAATCAAAATAAATTCATATCTCCATAAATACTTATCGGAATTGGATGATCTTAGCATCAATCCTACACCTCTCCACGAGAGGGATCCAATAAAAATATTAGCTGCCATAAATACGCTGACCCACATGGAGTTTGGCCCTAGTTGCCAATTTTAACACTTTTGATCAAGCTTCTCAAGATAGAGCAGTGATCCATGTTACCTGCAACCATACGACATGACTTTATAGTATTGAATACAAGCATACATACCTTATTTACCTTTAGGTCATCTAGGCTTCTTTCAACAACTTTCTTGATTGAAAAAAGCTTCAATCCCTTTATCTACTTCATCTCTTATGTCATCATAACATCATCCCATGAATTCCACAAGTTGGAGTTCCTGATGAAACACTTGCTACCTCTCTAGATCAATGAACCTTTCAATAAGGATTACATAAGAGAATCTTGTGGGTCTTGCATATCACTATCCAACAAATGTTTCCTTTTGACTAATATATGATGAGACTTGTCCTCGATGACTTCTTCCTTATTCCCATAAGTGTCACTTGAGCTTTTAATGAGGTCACCAAGAGATTTTGACTGTCATAGATTTTGTTCCAAACATCCTTCATGTTTCCTATGGGGAGGTCGCAATCTCTTACTTCTAATGCTTTTCCTCTTCCTTGGACTTCCTTCTTTTTAGTTTCCTCCACTTCTTCGGTGAAATGGACTTCTTCTCTATCTTTCTTGTTATGGCCCTTCTTGAGGTTAGGACAATATTTTCTATAATGCTTATAGCATTGAATCTTAGGTATGTTCTTTCCTTTTTTGAGGACCAAATTTTCCAAATTTCCCCTTTCTTCCGACAAATGTTTGAACAACTTTTGCGCTCTTTCTGTCTTCTATCTTGCACAAAAACCACAAGTTGTTGATTGGAATAACTTTCTTATCCTCATAGGTATTTGTTACGTTGTTCATCAGCGAATGCATTTTGGAACAAAAGAGATCATTTCCTTATCCAAAATCATCTCTCCCAGATCTTATAGTTGAGATCTTATGAAGATAACCCTTTATCCTTTGATACCTTCAATTTGTGCAGATCAAATCTAAGTGATATGACCTTCTTTATCGTATCTTTAGAGAAAAGACTTATCATATATCTCTTTTAATGTCTCCAATCCTGCTATATGAGAGAATCTTTGACGAACTCCATAAGAATCTCTTGAGCCCTTAGATCCTTTTCCATGTATTCAGATGGTACTTGACCTTCAGATGGTTTGGAGACTTTTCCATTGATATGATCAATGACTTCATTTTCTTCGAGGACTATTTCTATCCTTCTTTTTCATGCAAGGAAGTTTGATGACCCAAACAACTTATAGATCTCCTTGCAAAACGAAGTCATTTTACTAGATTAGATTATAGAAGAAAAGGTACTTACTTGTCAAGTGAAGATAAAATCTTCAACTTGACCCCTTTGTTGATGATGATTGATGAGGATGTCTTGATGCTTCCTCTGATGATCTTCTTTAAGGATAAGGGAGGGGTCCTTGCTTCAATGAGAGGGAACTTGCCTTGTAGCCTTTTGAAGATGATGACAAAGCCTTTAGCCTTCTTTGGATAACTAGCCTTCAAGATACTTCGACTTCTTCGGTGGTGAATGAGTGCAGATCCTAGAAATGCTTCTTGGGTTTCGTCTTTCTCCAAGATGATGTGATCTTTGTCCTTGAAGTGCTTCTCTTGGATGTCTATACTTTGGGCTACCTTGCTTTGTAGATCTCTACAACTTGATGAGGGTCTTTGTGGTCTTTTGATGATGCCTAGATGATCCAAAAGTTTTGTTGGTATAGACTTCTTCTTCGATCTAGGGTTTGATACTTCGATGTAGATCTTGACTTCACTTTGATATCCTTCAACTTGCTTTGATGCCTTTCTTGAAACTCGATCCTTGAGAGTCTCTTTGATTAGATGCCCTTTTTCTTGACTTTGTCACCTTAGCTCTGATACCATGTTGAAAAATCTAGGGCATCAAGTATTAGGGGATTTCTCTTCAATTAGTAACTGCTTGTGAGTGCTTTTTAGTATTTACAACTTTAGCTTAGGATATTCTTTTCTTAAGTTATTAGTGTTCTTCTTCATCAAACAACTACCAATGCATGAACATAAATAGACGAGACATAAAATGTAGGCTATGAGCCAGGGCCAAAACGTCTCACTCTTTGAGAGGAAAACCCGCACAAATTCTTCTTGTAGTGATTCCAATTGACGAATTCCAAGACCAAGACACTAGTTCTCTTGACTATCTTCTACTATTTTCTTCTTCTTGACTCCTCTTCCGCTTTGACCTTCTTAGCATCGAGACATAGTTACAATGATAGCATTAAAATGGACTGAGATCATCTCCTATTTGAGCGTAGCAACAAATTGTAGACACATTTGAGATGGCATCGAAACACATCACTGTAATGTCACCGAAATGTGATCACTGTAGCAACACCAAAGCTGAGGTAGCATTGAATTTGTGAGCCTGAGATAGCACCGAATCACTGTGATCACTATGAATTGTCTCCATTGCAATCCTTGGCCTATATGCCGATATTGTCACGAAGTTATCTCTGAGATCACCGAAATTGAGATCACAAAAATGTTACCGCAGTCTTCCTTGAAATTTGAGCTTGTAGACTGTGTCATAGCTCCGAAACTTCTCTTGTCTGAGATCCGAGTGTGTCACTATAATCTCCTATCCGAATTACAAAGTTATTCAAAATTATCTCTGTACGTTGCCACTCGAATTTTATAGGGATCCGAACTTCTTGACTGTGGAAATGTGAATACCCTACATGCATATATATAGTAGTTGTGCCATATAAATAAGCCGACATGTGCATTCAAATAGGTGTGTCTCCGTTAGGTGAAGCCGAAATGAGTTCTTTACTTTATCTTGAGGCCGAATTGAAGGGGAGTAACTTGTGCTTGTCTTGGAGGGCTACTTGACCATTATATTGGCTCATATACATTTGTAACATGCCCAAGAAGGGTTCTTCATACATGACATTGACTCTCTTTGACTTTCATGACTAGATGACAAATCCTAAAGGCTCACAATGGGAGCCATCTAAAAATAAAATCCTTGCTCATGAAACCCATGAGTCAAGCATACAATCATTTGATTTTTCTTCTTTATATCAATTACATAAAAATCACATTTACACATGTCATTATGAAGACCGAACCTGGTTACACATTTCAACATAGACAACACTTCTTATATTTTACACCAAATATTTCATAAAAATCCCATTCAGCGGGGGAATTTTGACAATTAAAAATTGGCCCCTAGACACAACCAAATCCTATGAAACTTTAGACATGATCTAGTATGGCAATTTACATTGACTCTATACACTAGGACTCACCCAAGACCTTGTTGACCACTACGTGTCAACTACCCATAGCAGTACACCCCCTTTTTTTCGCAAAAGGGATATCGCTTGATCAACGCATCCGTGCCATTCGACTACCATCATCAGCCCGATGTTGTTACATTGTAAACCTAGTTCGCATGTGTAAATTGTAAATAATCTTAGCAGATCTGTGTCATGTATGTATTTGCCTAGGTAAACCTAATCTTCTAACGATGATCTATGTTCTAGAAGGTTTTTTGTCTCACCGACCCATGGTCAGCAGATTTTTCCTTCAGCCTAACCCCAAAGTCAGAATGGATTTTGTCATTAGAATCTAGGGGAATCCTAGTGTGCTTCGAATCTATGTAAAAGTAATTTGGAAATAATCCTAGCTATTTGGTTAGGTTCAATGTTGCACGAAGCGGGGACGTGGAAGTGTCATTTTCCAAAAATCTAGGAAGCGAAGCATCTGCGGAAGTGTCATTTTCCAAAAATCTAGGAAGCGAAGTGTCTGCTATATATATATATATATTTTTTTTGCATTTATACTCAAAACAAACATCCCAAATACCAAATTAGTTGTAGAAGACATGAAAGCATGCATATTTTTGCATAAATCAAGATAGATATAGCATCCATTGTACATTAATGATTAATTATTTGAGCATCAACCATTTAGATGCATCAACCATCTAGAATCTAGATTCTTCTCGTCTTGTCTAGCCTTTGCCTCTACCTCAATTGTCTAGGGATAGTCAACATTGCCCAATTTTGATCAAACTACCTAATCCAAGACTTAAAATATGGTAGAAAAAGCTTAACATGCTTGATCGATGATTTTGACTTGATTGAAAGGTAATTTTTTGCTAAGGGCGTGACAAGGGAGTTCAACCAACAACACCGCCAACACTAGATTACATATAGCTGGTGCTCTTGATTAATGCTATGTCGCATCCCTTCATACTTGATTAAATCTAATGAAATTGCCACTAAATTACCAGTGAGTGCCTGAATTTTGAATAATTTAAAGCCTGGTTGAATTTTGAGATAGAGTGAGTGTGGAGTGATCTATTTTCTCCATATGAAGCCACCATGACGAACCACTCTCAAACATCCCAGTCATTCATAATCGGTAATGGTAAAAATTTAAGTAAAATATTTTGAAAATGAAAAAATATTGAGAATGCCACTTTACTAAGAATTAAACTTACATGAGGGAGCATGCGTATATTTATATATTTTTTAATATGTTTTTTGCATTTTAATTTATTTATTTATTTTTATTTATTTATTTTTCCTTGAAGCTTGATGCTTCGTATGGCCGAAGCACTGTCCAAAACGCGTTTCGGGCAGACGCTTCCTGAAATTTCCAAGAAGCACCGAAATGCGTTTCGGTTCTTTTGATGCGCTTTTCGGGAGGCGCTTCCCCCACGCATCCGTATGGATCACGTTTCGGGGGTTAGATCCCCCGGGGGCGTTTCCTGAACATGGTTTAGGTTATTACAAATTGCTTGATCTGCTAGATATATTTGTGTCGTAACACTGGTAGCTATGTCCAAATGGGATTCCCCTTGAGATGATTAAAAATGTAAAATCATGATGTTAAAGTGTCAATTGAGGGAATATAGAAAAATTTTTATCCCCTCATGGTCCTAGTGATTTTTCCATAAGGACATAAATCCTTCTTAGTTGATCCAATATAGAAATATTAAAAAAATATAAAGATTAACAAATATATAAAAATAAAATAAAAATAATATAAATTAACCTAAAAGTCAAAGTTTTGAGGAAATAAATGCAAATTTTTAATATTTTAATATATTCAAATGCATTTAAAATTTCGACGGATGAGATTAAAAGAGATTTTGATCTTAATCGACGGTCGAGATCACTTTGACATGGATCACTCGAATTAGCCGTTGGGAAATTTTCCTTTAAAGAGGGTGTCAGGGGTCATTTGATATGATTCGATCTGTGAGGCTTGTGCTAAAGAAAGCTCTCTTGTAGTCATTTTTCATATGCAATAAAGAAAGACTTTGGGGTTGAAATCTTGCTGGTGTTACTCTTCTGGAAATACTGTAAGATGTTTCATTTCTGTGCATGATTTTAATTTCAGCCATTGATAATAGCTTTATCAAGATTTATTTTAAACACAAGTATCTTGTTTAGTCGCTAGGGTTTGAATGGTAGTTAAATTTCTGAATATGATGGCAGATATCTCCATTAGATTTGGATTTTAGTATCGTTTTCTCCCTCTTTGTTAATGGTTGAAGTAAGCTGTGCAGGAAAATCTAGATTTCGAAGATCAACGGGCGTTTGGGGAATTTCTCATCTGAACCAACGAACTCTCGAGAAGTACTTTTTGAAGAGCCTAGCTAGTTTTGATTCTGGGCTTATCATTTGAATTTTTCTTGTGAATGCATGAAGGGTTTTCTGAAGCATCTCATAATAAATTTTAAATTCTGAAAATATTTCTGTGGCATACTGACAAATCTGGCTATTTAGAGCCTTCAGTTTGTAATCATTGTAATTATTTAGCTGGTTCTTAGGGTTTCATTTATTTTTTGCATATTTGGGTTTTGGCTGTTTGTTTTCAGGTTGCAGATCTAAAGTCAAAATTTGATTTTGAAGCTAGATCTAGGCCCTGGAGGGTAAGATCTGGCCTTAGAGTCATCTCTTGCAGAAGCATTATTCCTGCAGTCCAAGTTTTTTTTTGGGAATATTTTAAATCTGGGAACTGTCATTCGAAAGTTTTCGTTGAGAAATCTGAAGCAGAGTGGTTTAAAAGTTTTTTTTTAACATTTCTGGAAAATAATTTTAAGTTCTGGTGAATTTTTTGATTGATTGGGTGCCTGGTGGGGTTTCACGTTGCATCTCTTCCTTTCTTTGCATATCCTCCACCCACGTGACTACTCGAATGCTGTCCGTCAGCTTCGTTGCTCCCTTCTTCCTCACGCAAACACCATTGCTATCTACTTTCCCTATGCAACTATCCACGACCACTTTCACACGCTGCCTCTTCCGACTTCTCCAAATGCTTCCCACGCGTTTTTTCCTATTCTCACGCGGCTCTCTCTCCTCACCGCCGTCTAATTCCTTTGCTTGCGTCCTCTGCCTTTCGTCTGCTCCTTATCCGCTGCCATCAAAACTCACACCACGCCAGTTCCCTTCTTCATTTGCGTGCTCTAAAACTGGCTCCATTCCCACGCATCTCCGTAGCCTTGCTTACGTGCATCCCTCCTGCTCCAGCTTCTTCATCGCCTTGCCACACTTATCCTACATCCTTTGCGTGCATCAACAGTCCACGCTCCTCAAACGCAGCGGTTTTCCACCGTTGCCTCTTCTTCCTCTGCGACTCCCTCCTTCCACGCGTCCATAACCTTCCTCGCCGGCGGTCAACCTGCTCCCTTTGCTATCAGTGTGCCTTTCGCAATAAGCTCATCACCCATCCTCGCTGCCTACTTCGAACTCGTCTTCCTCCTGCGTGTTGCTCTTGCTGTTCGATCTAACGCTACCTCAGCTGTATCCGCTGCCCCTTGTCTAGCTCCCAACGTTGCCATTGACCTGCATCTATCACCTCTTCTCGGCCCTCAAACACTTGCACACAAAAAACGAATTTCATTTTCGACCTTAGGATTTGTGTGTATAGTTTTTATTTTCATTTAGTTTAGTTTTATGCGTTTTAGTTTTAATTTTAAAATTAAAATTTTGTTTTAGATAGATCTTAGTTCTAGAATTAGATTTTGTTAATTTTAGATATATTTGATTTTGAATTTTTAATTTAGAACTATAAAAAAATCATAAAAAATAAAAAAAATCCCAAAAAGCATAAAAAAGTTTTAATCCTTAGGTTTTTCTTGTTTAGTTTCGATTTTTGGTTTAGTTTAAGTTTTATTTTTATTTTCTTTTTTGTTATAAAAAAATAAATAAATAAATAAATAATCGATTTTCATTTTGTTGTATATATGATAAGGTGTTAGTTTGTTTAAAAATTAGATTTTTCAATTCATTTAACTTAGATTTAGAGTTTTAGAACTAGATATATTTAGGTTCATTGTTTTATATAAATAAAAATAATAAATAAATAAAAATTTCAAAAGTCCAAGAACATTTAAATCGAAAACCTTTCGTCTTGCTTGGCATATTTAAAAAATGATTTTCCGAATTTGTGGGTTTAAAGCTTCCTTATATGGTTAAATGTGCGATTAGTTATCTGAAAGTGGCGAATCATTTTATGAATTGGTTAGCATTTAAATTTTGTGGTTATTTAAAGCATTTGATTTTTCTAAAGTTTAATTGCTAAAATTTTGTGCATCTGCTGAATATATCGCATCTATCTTTCGTTATTGCTTGATTAATGCTTATCACTTCAGTAAATATTTGCAAGCTATTGTTAAAGGGTTTGTTTCCATTTCTATTTTCTAAGCAACAAACTAATCTAGCAAAGGCACTGGTCTTAAAGTACTTAAAAGGCTAATCAATTCTTAAATCAATCAAGTGCTTGTTTGCCTCGCTGTGTCTTCCAACCCAGCTGGTTCCCAGTTGGTCTTTTTTTATCCCATAGGGTCTTCCCCCCTTAGCCTAGGGAGACAGCTTAAATGGAGAGATCGGGGATTAGGGTGACAGCCCCCGGTCTAAGCGTTGTTGCGTTATCCAGACAATTTGTGCGACAACATTTTTTGGCATCGCTGCTGGGGATAGAGTTTTTTCTGTCCTTGGTTCCTTCGACATTCGTCTCGTTTCTTTCCTCTCGTCCTTTCCTGTCCTTAGCTCCTTCCTTTCTAGCTTCTCCGTGTTTTACTTTCTGTCCGGTGGCAACTCCACTTCATATATCTTCTGCAAGAGTGTATACTAGAAGACATCCAAGCAGTTTGGTTAATCCTGCTCCTAATCCTGAAAGGGCTCTTAGAGTATGATTACACAAACTCTCTTCTCGTATGCTTTTTGTTAATCTCGGACAAGAAGCCCTATCTAATATCCATTTCCTTTTTACTAGCCTGGTCAAGCATGACATCATGGATGTATATGCCCCTTGTGATTTTTCTAACATTCAAGGTTATCCCCATGATATTCCAACACACGGGATGGATAAATTGCCTATCTTTCTGGGAAATAACGCAATTAGTGCTAATTCACATTTGAAAGCTTTTAGTTTATGGATGGCTAAGTACGCAAGGTCTATTGATTTTAATCATGAAGATGTTAGAATGACTCTTTTTGTTCTGATCTTGGAGGGCGATGCTTACGATTGGTTTTCAGAAAAGCCTCAGAATTCATTTGATTCCTTGCAATCGATCGTTAATGCCTTTAAGGAAAAGTATGGAGATAATAGAGAAGGAAGACACCTCATGAAAGCTATTAGCATAATCAAAAAGAGAGAGAATGAAACTGCTGAAGAATTTAACAAAAGGTTTAATGATATTATTAAGGAATTACCTCAAGATTATAAACCTATCGACAAATCTCTTCGAGATTTTTACATTGATGCCTTTAGCCCTGAGCCCTCTTATGAGTTGAGACTTGCTAAACTTCCTGATTATAGGGATTGCCAAGCCTTAGCTGTAGAGCTTGAAAAGGATAAGGCAGCATCTGGGAAGTCTGAAATCCTAGGTTTTGATAGGCATTCAACAAAATTAAAAGAACCTAAAGGAAAAAAGGTTCAAGAACCTGATAGCGAGCTTGTTCAAAAATTGCTCCAAAAGATCGAAGGCATGGAAATTAATCATACTAAGGAGATAGCTACTTTGCAGAATAGGTTGGTCCAAATGGAAAGAGCACAAACGCAAAATTTCCAACCCAGAAGTAGTAATAATAGAAATAACAATTGGCAAAACAAGGGTCAATCTAGTGAGTAGAGACCTCCTAATCTGCTTACTAATTTGGTCGATAATGCTCCGCCTTACTGTCAGGTTTGTGATGCTCTTCATGAGGAGGCTACTTGTTCCATCATTGGAAGAATTTTAGATAATGGAATGTTTGGGGTGGGTGATCATATAAATGTAGTAGGTAACGAGTTTCCTTTGTCTATGGACGATTGGATGGAGGTTAAGGAAAATAGTCGAGATGTTATGCATCCCTCGTCAGCGTTTGGTATAAATAATCTTGAAAATGAAAATGATATTTTGGCTAAGTTATATGGCGAAAAACCCTCTCCAGAGCAAATCATGGAAATTGCTAGAGACAAAGGTTTGACTTATCAGAAAAGAGATAAACATCAGAGCGGGAATCCCATTCCCCCTCGAACCTTTTATCCAAGTTTAAACTCTGGATTAGATGTTGATTTGGGAAGTTGGTTCAACAATGCGAAAATCTGGGTTCCTATCTCCGACATTGCGAAAATCCCTTCCCAAAGAGATAAGTTACTAAAAGCTATTCAAGGTCCTCAAGTAAGTATTTCTCAACAGAAGACCTCGAAAGTTGATTATCATGGCGCTCCCATATATTTGCAAAGTTTAGATTCGGATAACAAAGATCACCAACCTTTCTTTATTTCCTTGTTGGTTAATGGATATAAATTGAATAATTGCATGTTGGATTCTGGTGCATCAGCTTGTGCCATGACTAAAAGGGTTATGGAACAACTTAATTTAAGAGTTTCTAGACCCTACTACAATATATGTGCTATGGATTCTAAGAAGATTGAAGTTCATGGTTTGATCAAAGATTTACAGGTTCATTTATCAGTTTACCCAGACATCATGATTGTTATGGACATTGTTGTTGTTGATGTGTTTGATGCCTGGGGTATGCTTTTATCCAGAAAGTGGGCTTCTGATCTAGGAGGGAGTATTCAAATGAATTGGTCATATGCTATGATTCCTTCTCCTAGAGGTGATGGTTTTGTGAGACTTAATAGAGAGCTCGAGAGAAAATTCCATGTTGAAGATCCTAAGAGACCTCATAACGAGATAATTAAAGAACAATCCGACATTGGGAATTATGCTATCATGTCTAATTTCATAGTTCCTCCTGATGATAAGGTTGATAAAAAGATTAGGGATCTCAATGATAAAGTTTGGTACATGTATTTTGATGGTGCATCGTCTAGGCATGGTAAAGGTGCAGGAATAGTGTTAAAATCTCCCCTTGGTCATATTTTCAAGTTTGCCTATCGATTAGAATTTGAAGTAACCAACAATGTCGCTGAATATGAGGCTTTATTGTTGGGTCTTGAATTGGCAAAATCTTTAAGAATTAAGTTGCTTAGCATTAAGGGGGATTTTGACTTAATTATCATGCAGCTTAAAAACAAATTTACATGCAAAAGTCAAAGATTAAGGAATTATCGAAATGCTGTATGGGATACTATGGAATACTTTGATGCCTTTGACCTTGAAGCTATCCCAAGAGAGCATAATAGATTGGCAGATGAACTTGCTGTCACTGCTTCTACTTTGCAATTGTCTGATGGGCTAATTGAGGATAAAATTAAAATGGAAATTATATTTAGGCCTTTTGTTCCAGATAACTCAGAGCATTGGCAGGTCTTTAATGATGAAAAGCAAGTGATTCGTTTTCTTGACAATTTGGATGAATTTGAAAATTTTTGGATAAGTTCTAAGCAGGATGGATCTGGTAATCATGAGCATATCATAAATCCTACTCCTAGGAATGTGGTTTCTTTAGAGCAACACTTTGATCGGCATGATGCCATAAAGTTGAAAGAGGAAAATAAAATGGACCTAGGCGAATACCTCGAGATAAACATTGGTACTCTTGCGAGCCCAAAGATTGTTAAAATTGGTAAAGGTACTAGTGTTGAAGAAAGAAAAAGGTTAATCAATTTACTTCACGAATATCGAGATGTTTTAGCATTTTCTTATGATGAATTGAAAGGCTATAGGGAGGATGTCATGGAACATACTATCCCCTTAAAAGATGAAAATGCTAAACCCTTTCGCTAGAAACTTAGGCAGATTAATCCTAAGTTAGCCCCTTTGGTTCAAAAAGAGCTTTCAAAGATGCTTGCAGCAGGAATTATCGCTCAAACAAGGCATTCAACATGGTGGTCCAACCTGGTGATTTTTAGGAAAAAGAACGGTACGATAAGGCTTTGTGTTGATTTTCGAAATCTTAATCTAGCGTGTAAGAAAGATAATTACCCTTTGCCAAACATGGAGACTCTGTTGCAAAGAGTAACCGGTTCTGGAATGATGTCATTGCTAGATGGTTTTTCTGGGTATAATCAGGTATGGGTTAAAAAAGAAGATCGTCACAAAACCACATTCACCACACCATGGGGTACTTTCGAATACATTAGAATGCCGTTTGGACTAACCAACGCTGGGGCTACATTTCAAAGGGCTATGGATTATGCCTTCAAGGGTTTAATTGGGAAATTTATCGAAATTTACTAAGTTGATCTTACTATTTTTTCTAAGGATGGTATTAGTCATATAAGTCATCTTCGGCAAGTTTTTGATAGATGTAGAGAGTACGGGATTTCTTTGAATCCGGCTAAGTCTGTTTTTGGAGTAATCGAAGGGAAATTACTTGGCCATATCATTTCTAAAGATGGCATCAAGATTGATCCTGAAAGAGTTCAGGGAATCCAAAAGATTCCTCTTCCCCATAATCTTAAGTCCCTTCAGTCTTTTCTTGGGAAAACAAACTTTATTAGAAGATTTATTCCAAATTACACAAAAATAGCAAGCCTATTCAGAGTCTTCTGAAGAAGGATGTAAGATTTGTTTAGCAAGAAGACAACAAAAAGGTTTTTCAGGAAATCAAAGGCGCTATTGCAAGAGCCCCTGTCTTAGTTAGTCCCGACTACTCTAAGGATTTCATGGTTTTCTCTTTTGCTTCCGAGGATACCATTGCTGGTGTCTTGTTGCAGAAAAATAAAGATGGTCATGAGCAACCTATTGCTTTCATGAGTAGAGCACTTCAAAATTCTGAATTAAAGTACAACACCATGGAAAAGCAAGCCTATGCCTTATTCAAGTCTCTTAAGCATTTCAAAACTTATGTGGGTTATTCTAAAGTCATTGCTTTTGTCCCACATTTTGCTGTTAAAGACATATTAACTCAAACTGATTGCTTAGGGACTCGCGCTAGGTGGGTTACTGAAATACAAGAATGTGATTTAGAAATTAGACCCACCAAGCTAGTCAAAGGCCAAGGCTTGGCTCAAATGATGACCGAAGGTAATGAAAAGGCTCTTGGTTTGATTTGTCTTAACGATCTATCTTTGCCTGAGCTGCAAAGATTAGGAGAGCATGTGTGGTACAAGGACATTACTTATTACTTGTTAAATCTTACATGTCCTAACCAGTTAGTCGCTCATAAGAGAAGGGCTCTTAGACTAAAAGCCACTAAGTATTGCCTCATGAAGGATGGCCTTGGATGGAGAAATTCTGAGGGCATAGTACTTAGGTGTGTTAATGAAATTGAGTCCAAGAAATTAGTTTCTGAGTTTCATTCAGGATTTTGTGGTGGTCATTATGCTGCTAGAACTACCGCCCACAAAATTCTGAGAGCTGGTTATTATTCGTCTTCAATTTTTTCTGATGTGCATAAGTTTGTTAGAAGTTGTCAAGCCTGTCAACTGTTCACTGGGAAACAGAAGCTTGCTGCCCTGCCCCTACAACCTGTCATTATGGAGGCACCTTTTCAGCATTGGGGTCTCGACTTCATCGGGAATTTCCATGAAAATTCTAGCAATGGTTACTCATGGATTTTGACTGCTACTGATTATTTCACTAAATGGGTTGAAGCCATTCCTGCTAAGAATGCCATTGAAAAAGTTATTATGGATTTCATTGAAAATAATATCATTACTAGATTTGGTGTCCCTGCTAAGATCACTATTGATAATGCCAAGGCTTTTAGTTTCTTAGAGTTTTCGTCTTTCTGTTTCAAGTATGGCATTATCTTATCTCATTTATCAAATTACTATCCTCAGGGTAATGGTCTGGCTGAATCAAGTAACAAGAATCTCATAACCATTATTAAGAAGATAGTAGGAGATAATAAGAGATCATGGGATAGCAAAATCAAGTATGCTTTATGGGTAGATAGGATCACTAAAAAAAAAGCTACTGGTAAAAGTCCCTTTGAATTGGTTTATGGCTTGGATGTAACCTTACCTGTGCACCTGAAAGTACCAACTTATCAGCTCCTTCAACATTTTTCCACTAATAAAGATGTTGTTCAAAATAGAATAGATCAGATTGTGGAGTTAGATAAAGCTCGTGGGACAACTTTTGATACTATATGTAAAAATCAATCTAACATTAAGAAAAGCTTGGATAAATCATCTCGATCTAGATCTCTGCAGGTTGGAGATATGGTACTTTGGGATCGCAAGAATGAAAAACCAGGAAAACATAAGAAGTTCGACAGTTTGTGGTTGGGACCGTACATCATCGGAGACATTGCTGGACCAAACTCATTCCACTTGAGCAGATTGGATGGCGAACCACTTGATTTACCTGCAAATGGCCAAATGCTCAAGCTGTTTTTCGAAGATGATATCTGATGCCATGGGGCATCCTCTGTATTGTATTTCTAACCTTACTCCTTGTCATTTCAGCATTTTATTTCTGTTTTAGGATTAGATTTACTTTTCATGTTACTAGATAGTTAATAAATGAAGAGCTTATATCTTTCATGTGGTTAATGTTATATGATGATTTTTTGGATGGACGCTACTTATTTTTTATTGTGTGTTCCGTGGATGTAGATTTTGGATTCTCACATTTTTACAGTGCAGCAACGTGTCCTCAAGTAGAGCCAGATGTTGATCACTACGTGTCAACTACCCATAGCAGTACACCCCCTTTTTTTCGCAAAAGGGATAGCGCTTGATCGATGCGTCCGTGCCATTCGACTATCATCATTAGCCCGATGTTGTTATGTTGTAAACCCAGTCTGCATGTGTAAGTTGTAAATAATCTTAGCATATTTGTGTCATGTATGTATTTGCCTAGGTAAACCTAATCTTCTAATGATGATCTACGTTCCGGAAGGTTTTTTGTCTCACCGACCCATGGTCGGCAGAGTTTTCCTTCAGCCTAACCCCAAAGCTGGAATGGATTTTGTCATTAGAATCTTAGGGGAATCCTAGTGTGATTTTAGTCTATGTAAAAGTAATTTGGAAATAATCCTAACTATTTGGTTAGGTTACTACAAATTGCTTGATCTGCTAGATTATATGTGTCGCAAGACTAGGTAGTCTATGAGGGTCTATGTCAAATAGGTTTTCCCCCCCTTGAGATGTAAAAATGTAAAAAATCATAATGTAAAGTGTCTTGAGGGTTAGAAAATGTTTTATCCCCTCATAGGTCCTAGGTCCTAGGTGATTTTTCCAAAGGCTAAGTTCGAGGGTCCAATAGAAATAATAAAAAATAGAAATAATTAAAAAATAGTAAAAAAAATAAATTAAATAAATAAAAAATAAAATAAATGAAATAAATGAAGATTTTAATTTTTTAATATATTAAAATGCATTTAAAATTTTGACGGATGAGATTAAAAGAGATTTTGATCCTCATCGACGGTCGAGATCACTTTGACATGGATCACTCGAATTAGCCATTGGGAAATTTTCCTTTAAATAGGGTGTCTGGGGTCATTTGAGATGATTCGATTTGTGAGTCTTGTGCTAAAGAAAGCTCTCTTGTAGTCATTTTTCATATGCAATAAAGACTTTGGGGTTGAAATCTTGCTGGTGTTACTCTTCTGGAAACGCTGTAAGATGTTTCATTTTTGTGCATGATTTTAATTTCAGCCATTGATAATAACTTTATCAAGAGTGATTTTAAACACAAGTATCTTGTTTAGTCGTTAGGGTTTGAATGGTAGTTAAATTTATGAATATGATGGCAGGTATCTCCATTAGATTTGGATTTTAGTATCGTTTTCTCCCCTTTGTTAATGGTTGAAGTAAGCTGTGCAGGAAAATCTAGATTTCGAAGATCAATGGGCGTTTGGGGAAGTTCTCGGCTGAACTAGCGAATTCCCGAGAAGTACTTTCTGAAGAGCCTAGCTAGTTTTGATCCTGTGCATATCATTTGAATTTTTCTTGTGAATGCATGAAGGGTTTTATGAAGCATCTCATAGTAAATTTAAAATTCTAAAAATATTTCTGTGGCATACTGACAAATCTGGCTATTTAGAGCCTTCAGTTTGTAATCATTGTAATTATTTAGCTGGTTCTTAGGGTTTCATTTATTTTTTGCATATTCGGGTTTTGGCTGTTTGTTTTCAGGTTGCAGGTTGCAAGTTGTAAATCTGAAGTCGAAATTTGATTTTGAAGCCAGATCTAGGCCCTAGAGGGTAAGATTTGGCCTCAGAGTCATCTCTTGCAGAAGCATTATTCCTGCAGTCCAAGCTTTTTTTTTGGGAATATTTTAAATCTTGGAACTGTCATTCGAAAGTTTTCGTTGAG
Organism: Pinus taeda; assembly: GCA_000404065.3. Lineage (NCBI taxonomy): Eukaryota > Viridiplantae > Streptophyta > Pinopsida > Pinales > Pinaceae > Pinus > Pinus taeda. The sequence continues at coordinate 47,949 of APFE031035461.1, read as the reverse complement.
AAATATGAAGCAGAGCGGTTTAAAAGTTTTTTTTTTAACATTTCTGGAAAATAATTTTAAGTTCTGGTGAAATTTTTGATCGATTGGCTGCCTGGTGGGGTTTCACGCTGCATCTCTTCCTTTCTCTGCATATCCTCCATCCACGTGACTGCTCGAACGCTGTCCATCAGCTCCGCTGCTCCCTTCTTCCTCACGCAAACACCATTGCTATCTGCTTTCCCTACGCAACTACCCACGACCACTTTCACACGCTGCCTCTTCCGGCTTCTCCAAACGCTGCCCATGCGTTTTTTCCCATTCTCACGCAGCTCTCTCTCCTCACCGTAGTCTAATTCCTCTACTTGCGTCCTCTGCCTTCCGTCTGCTCCTTATCCACTGCCATCAAAACTCACACCACGCCAGCTCCCTTCTTCATTTGCGTGCTCCAAAACCGGCTCCATTCCCACGCATCTCCGCAGCCTTGCTTACGTGCATCCATCCTGCTCCAGCTTCTTCATTGCCTTGTCACATGTATCCTGCGTCCTCTGCATGCATCAACAACCCACGCTCCTCAAACGCAGCTGTTTTCCACCGTTGCCTCTTCTTCCTCTGCGGCTCCCTCCTTCCACGCGTCCATAACCTTCCTCGCCGGCGTTCAACCTGCTCCCTTTGCTGTCAGCGTGCCTTCACTCGCAGTAAGCTCATCACCCATCCTCGCTGCCTGCTTTGAACCCATCTTCCTCCTGCGTGTTGCTCTTACTGTTCGATCTAACGCTGCCTTAGCTGTATCTGCTGCCCCTCATCCAGCTCCCAATGTTGCCATTGACCTGCATCTATCACCTCTTCTCTGCCGTCAAACACCTGCACACAAAAAACGAATTTCATTTTCGACCTTAGGTTTTGTGCATATAGTTTTATTTTCATTTAGTTTTGTTTTATGCGTTTTAGTTTTAGTTTTAGTTTTAAAATTTTGTTTTAGATAGATCTTAGTTCTAGAATTAGATTTTTTTAATTTTAGATATATTTGATTTGAATTTTTAATTTAGAACTATAAAAAATCATAAAAAATAAAAAATCCCAAAAGGCATAAAATTTTTTTTTATCCTTAGGTTTTTTCTTGTTTAGTTCCAATTTTTGGTTTAGTTTAAGTTTATTTTTATTTTCTTTTGTTTTATAAAAAAAATAAAAAAATAAAATAAATAAATAATTGATTTTCATTTTTGTTGTATATATGATAAGGTGTTAGTTTGTTTAAAATTAGATTTTTCAGTTCATTTAACTTAGGATTTAGTTTTAGAACTAGATATATTTAAGTTTCATTTTGTTTTATAAATAAAATAAATAAATAAATAAAAATTTCAAAAGTCCAAAAACATTTAAATCGAAAACCTTTCGTCTTGCTTGGCATATTTAAAAAAATGATTTTCCAAATTTGTGGGTTTAAAGCTTCCTTATATGGTTAAATGTGCGATTAGCTATCTGAAAGTGGTGAATCATTTTATGAACTGGTTAGCATTTAATTTTGTGGTTATTTAAAGCATTTGATTTTCTAAAGTTTAATTGTTAAAATTTTGTGCATCTGGTGAATGTCTTACATCTATCTTTTGTTATTGCTTGATTAATGCTTATCACTTTAGTAAATATTTTCAAGCTATTGTTAAAGGGTTTGTTTCCATTTCTATTTTTTAAGCAGCAAACTAATCTAGCAAAGGCACTGGTCTTAAAGTACTTAAAAGGATAATCAATTCTTAAATAAATCAAGTGCGCGTTTGCCTTGCTGTGTCTCCCAACCCAGCTGGTTCCCAGTTGGTCTTCCTTTATCCCATAAGGTCAACCCCCCTTAGCCTAGGGAGACGGCTTAAACGGAGAGATCGGGGATCAGGGTGACAACCCCCAGTCTAAGCGTTGTCGCGCTATCCAGACAATTTGTGCGACAACAAACCTCACCATTAAGCCTCACTCTAGCTTTGGGGGATGTGTGGGAGAAAAACTTAACCAATTATTTAGTGTTGATAAACACAAATAATTAGCTATGGAAAAAAACTCCCTAGAGTGAAAACTTTCTAGCAAAAATCTTAAGCTACTTAGATGCGTATGACTTTACGTACAATATACTAGAATCATTTTTACATAATCCCTTTAGGGCTGCAGAATTTGGATTACAACATAATGACCAGAAGCTGAAATGATGATGATGACATCTGAAAATTCTGACTGCTTTGAATATGATGGAATGCTCTGAAATGTATTTTGCTCATGGGGTAGTTGACACTTGAGTGGTTAATAGGTAACACTTCCGATGTTCCACTATATCTTGGCGGCTTGTGAAGGCTTTGCACCAAGGTGCTAGATTTTGTGACAACACACACCATTTAGTCCAAGAGCTATACATTTTACTAAGTGTGTGATCTTAGCATTTTTGCAAACATTATTTTGATTAATTGTTGGAACCAATTTCCATAAATGTTCAATCTCATATGCGAACAATGCATATGCAACATCCTCTGTCTAATGAGTTTGTTGGGCCTCATCCAAATTTTATTCAGTTATGTAATCCCACGATTGTTGTTGTATTTTAAGAATTTCTCATGTTCATGTTCTACAATCAATCAAGCTGGAAGAGGAACCCTATATTCTCGTTCTTGTTCTTGTCTGCTACTACTAGTCAAACCTGGCACCCCCATATGAAACTTGGAACACTACAATGACACAAAAGTGTTGACTGTGGATTTTCCCTGTGGTTACAGGTTTAAAGAAATGACAATGAAATGGAGTAAACAAACTCTATGTGTGCACATGCATTAAATAGATAGGAGAGCACAAAAGACCATTTTAATGAAATTAAAAGGAATGCCATTATCTCTATTAATAAACACTATAGTCCACATACATATTTACAAGTGAGAAACAACATGAAGGTACAAAACACAGTTCTAGCAACAATTCCTCAAACTTGTGATGATAACACAATTTGTTGTTGAATTTTCTAAGTCTATCCGTTAGAAAATTAATCTATATTCTGCGGGTTTATTTCTTCTACTTGTAAATTCTGAACAAGTTATTTAAAACATTTAAATACCGAAATAAACACAATACAGTCACAACATCTATAGATCATCAGTTGAAAGAAAACAAACACACAATTGACACCGTTATTTTTGGACAGATGTCCTCGGAAATACCCAATACGGGAAAACCGGCGCAGCTATTCTGAGGGTTTATTAATATGCGATATTTCCTTGAGTACAATTGGGTGCCTAACTGGCTCACCCGACAAAGAAAATTACATGACAACAATACCTCTCTATTTGGAAACAGGTATTCAGAAAACTTGTCCCACGAAACCCCCCTCTCCAGCGTCTCTGAAGCTCTGCGCTGGTCCTTCTGGCCTCTGCGTCAGCCTCCTGCTACCCTGTGTCAGCCTCAAACCTCTCCGTTTCAGCCCTCTGAGGCATTGTGCAGCCTCTGGGACCCTCTGCGTCACTCCTGCAGCCTCTGCGTGGATGAGGCAGTGCCTCTAGTCTCTGTGCTGTCTCTGCGTGACCTGAACTGGTTGCTGCCTCTCGCTATCTACTTCTGCACTGGTCTCTTGGCACTGCCTCTGCCTCTTTGCCCATTACTCACTGCCCCTCGTTGCTGATCACTGATTCGACTTGCTTAGCAACCCTGCTCTAGCAAATCGAATGACTGATCACTCTGGTGTGTTCTCCAACTGACCCTCAAGCATCCTCTTATACTTTTCCTGTTGGTCCTTCAATGGCCGAGATTAAATCTCTAATCAACGACTAAGATGAGATTTGGCTTGATCCATGACTCTTGGAACCTTCTAACCCAGTTTTATATTAATACCCATTGATATTTTATTTTTCCTAGTTTAGACTTAGGAACTCCATTAAAAATATTAATTATTTTAATATCTCCCAAACCAGGTACAATCTGTCCAAACCATTTTTGGGTCTTGAAGATCTCATGTGCTTTAGCATCTCCACCAATTTTCGTGGCTAGAGCACATCTGATGCTACCCCAAATCAACATTTGTAAAAGGTAAGCCTTTTATATTCATTGAGGTTGTGCATACATGATAGCTGGAGACAATTGTCCAACTTCCAACCATGAATTCTTAATTATGACCCCCAATTAACTTCCCATTTATGCTACTTATGAATCAACTTATACTTTTTAACACATATAACCTTCAGGTTTCTGAGCTACATTTGTTTTAATTGCAATGCCAATAAGACAAACACTACATGACAGAATAAACTACAGAACGTAGGATGAGTTTGCATCAAAATTTGGGCTAATAATGGTTTTGTATTTTCAAAATTTACATATATGTAATGACCTTACCAAAATTAAATCCCTAAACCCTAACATCTGCAAATTAAACAGGAATTTGTCAATTTAATACACAAATACATACTTGGCTTCTGCGTTTGAAGTTAGGGGTTCTTTGTTATGCTTCTCACTCCTGCTCCTGTTACCAAAACGACCAAAACCTCCCTGCTAAACTGAGTGCAACTTTAGTACCCAGATCCAAAGTACTTCAAATTTGAGGTACTCTGGCCCTCGTGCCCAAAATTTCAAGAACAACTAAGCTCAGACTTCCTTCTATCAGTCATGGAATTTCCTCCTTTCTGTAATTCGCCTTCTTTGTAATTCTCCCTTGTCATGGCCTTCTTCACTCCCTCGTATCTTTTATTCCACCGTCTTCCAACCTTCTTGCTGTCCACCTCCTTCCTCCACCGCTTCCTATTTCTCTTTGCTGTCATCCTCCTACTACCTTCTCGGCCCTTCTTTCTTTTGGATGGAGGCGGTTCTTAATTTAAAGGCTCATTTGAAATAGTTTATTTACTTTTTAGATCCTATTAGTATTTTATTAAATTTTAGTTTCTAAAGTTGTTTTATTCATATATTAAATAAATTACTTTATTTAACTTTTAATTAAATTTTTATTTACTTTAATTAATTATAAATTAATTAAATTTTATTTTATATCTTCATTATCTTTATATATATATATATTATTGATTTAAAAGTTTAGTCATATATATAGTTCTATCAGGGTGGTACACATGTCAATGCCCCACTTGGTATATTTATTATTTTCTGGTGAGTTTAGGAATTTATTTCAATAATCGATTCATCCACCTAAACGTAAATTTTTATTCACTATTAGCCAGTAAGTATAGTAGTGCAATACATGCGGTTCATGCATATGTAGCTATCATATGGATGTCCTGTATGTATGCTAATACTCACATTCTGTTTATGATTGTAGGCGGGTCATTATATATATATATATATATATATATATAGTATATATTATATTGAGTGATTATTAAGTGCTAATAAAATGTTGGTAATGCTTGTGTCATGCAGTGCAGAGTGGTTACGTAGTGATTCTCGACGAACAGCTATAGGAGTTGATTTGGATATTGAAGCACTTACATGGGGCCTGGAAAACAATGTTCAAAAAGTTGGAGCTGATGCCTACTCTAGAATATATCTATTTCGTGGGAATGTCTTGCATTCACTGACCAGTGCAAAATGTATCAAGTCTGCTTTGTTGGGTTCAGAAAACTACAAATCATTGAGAGAAACTGAGGATAATTCTGGCTCTGTAATAGATGATGATGAGGCCGATCTTGTTAAAAAGCTCGAAATCAGTGAACATGTACGAGATTATTGTAGACGAAAAGAGAGTTCATTTCCAGGAGCAGATATTGTATGTGCATTTAACTACAGTTGTTGTTGCCTTCAAAGTCGCTCAGAGTTGGTATTGTATTTTAAGCAAGCTTGGAATGCAATATCAGAGAAGGGTGGAATCTTTGTAATGGATCTCTATGGAGGCACATCATCAGAGCATGCTCTAAAACTCCGCAGAAGATATGAGGATTTTATGGTAAGTTAGAGTTGGACAAAAGATGACGTAAATAATATGATTAAATGCTCTATTTTGCACATGAAATTTACTGACGTGTATAGCAGAAGATAATGGTGAATACAAGTTCTTTATATCTCCTAAATTATCTGGGTCTGGGATCCTGTAAAGCTACTGCTTTGCTATTAGATTGCTTAATTTTCAGGAGAGACATCACCATTTTCTGATTTTATTTTTAATAGTTACTTTCATCTAAATATGCTAGAATTGACCAGACATGCTTCAAAAATGAAATAATACCTACTACCTATTGTAATGACAAAGTCCAAGAATCCTGTGTGTGATTATAAGCAGTGAACTGCTAGAATAGTATTTTGATGCAGGTAGATATACTAGTAATGGGATTCAAACATCTTTATGGTAAATTTTATTCAGTTATCCAAAGGATCTGATTAATCTTCATTTAGTAATAGTTTTTATGCATTCATTACTTTCATCTAGCCCAACCATGTTCATTACATTTGGTGAGGAATTCAGAATGGATAACATCATTGTCACAATATTTTATTTTAATGGTGTGAAAATTCTTGATTATATGTGTCCAGACTCCAAATATCCAGTTTCTTGAATCTTCACACTCCTAAGAAACAAGTTTAAAGCCCTATCCAAACGCTAGTGCAAATATGGAAGTGTAGAAAACAAGGCCAAACGGATAAATGGAATTTAAATATGTTTGCGTAAACCCTACTGCTGCCTTTAGGAGTATTCCCTGATTGTTGATGTAACAGTTGCTGAAGGATCTTAACTTAATGTTTAACAGGCCCTCCTTTTTTCAAGGCTTTGTCTAATCATTTCATGAGTACCCCAACGAGACAAAGAGGTGAGTCCTAGGCATACCCATCTATCCGTTGGGCCAACTTAAGGTTCAGACTAAAGATTTGAAATAGATCCATGATAGATTCCTTGCAAGATTTTCACTCCTTTTATTGTGATTCCTACATAAATTAAAGGTTCCCATCTCGAAATAATTGGCTGGTAACAAAAAAAGTTCTTTCCTAAGGTTCGTCAAATGAAAAAGGATAAGACCCCTCAATCAAAATTGAAAGGAACATAAAGTTTTGGTAACATCAAAGCTATAAGTACAACATCAGAGATGAGGTGAATAATTATAATACGAAAATGAAGATTTAGGTGTTATTAACAATTGACTTGGAACGCCCAAGCCCCCCTTGTATGACCATATTTTTTTGATGACAAAAACTAGAATGATTATATTGCTTATGTTTATGAGCTCCTTCCCACTCTATCTCGTTTTGAGTCCTGTTGCTGCACAAACTAGCAGGTCTCGTAAATAGGCAAAAGCTAGAGGGCACAACAACACTTGGGGTAGAGGCCCACTCTCACCACGACTGAAGTCCCCCACTCTTCTCGGATTTTCATCGATGGGAGGAGTCCCAATAGTGCTCACTTGTGATAGATGTATATTTGTGATGAGTTTGAAGTGAGGAAAGGTAGCTCATTTGAATGGAAAGGATCAATGAAAGTGCGAGATTTTGGGAGAAAGCTATTAAGGCTTTCCATGAAAAACCCCTTGGAAAAGAGCCTACACGAGACCTAGGGTTGAGATGTATAACAAGATAAGAGTGCATCCAAGGTCAAGGTAGACAAGGAAAAAAGGAAATTAATGATTTACTCCAATGAGTACTAAAGCAAATGCCTTGAAAGAAATCCCCAAGTTGAAGGATTAGCTTCTAGGGTTCCCTCTTGATGCGATGGCTAGGGCATCAATTCTATGGAGATTCCACTGTGGGAATTCTTCCAAAACTCGAGGATCCCTAGAGGAGACACTAAGCAAGAATCTTATCAGGATGAAATTCGAAATGCCTCCTTCCAAAGGATTTTACACCAAGCCCTAGAGGGACCTCCTTATCCTTAAGGGGACAAAAAAAAGGTGAAAAAGAGATGATTTTCAAGTTGAAGGTGATCACCAAGGATTTAGGATTAGTGCCTAACCATTGGGAGGTTATGGAGTCAAGGGAAATTTCAATTTGGGGAACTCACTCTTTAAAGGAGACCTAGAAGCAGCTTTGCTACCCCTAATGGAAGCAACTACACATCATCTCTAGATATTTACACTTCGATGACACTTGTTAATGGAATTTCAAGGATGAAAATTCAATAATTCCCCTAGGAACATTCATTCACTCATGATCTATGAGTAATACATGCAAAATTTCCCAATAGTTACAAATTTTAGACAATATTTCATCAATTAGGGCACATTAATAACCATGAGACAATATTCCATGCATTACACATTGAAAAATTCAGAAATACAACATTAAAAAGCACTTACAAGATAGTGAAGAACATATCCATCCATAACAATGCCAAGTAGAAGATCCAAGAAAGATCGTGAAATTATCCAAACATCAAAATTCATCAAAAATCTCAAAAACCATCCACAATTGCAGGTTTGAAAATCTCTAATAGAGGTATCGAAAATCCCAGGTGTGATGCTAGGATGAGATTAGGTCTCTCTTATTTATACAATAGCTATGAGTTCAAATTATGAAATACAAAGCCCCTTTTTTGCTTAATGTGCTAAGTAACGCACCCATGGTTACAACCAACCATGATAGCTCAAAAATCAAATTGAATTTCCCTTATAGGCCCACGCAAGGCTGACGTCATGCATGCGTGGAGGTCTAGAGGGGCAACGTTGAGGTCTCTTGTGCTAAGAATGTGAGAGAGGGCCTCAAAAATCAAGAAGAAGAGGGGGATGCCCTCCATATGCTGCAAAACATCTCTAAACCCCTATTTGGGCTTTGTGGGCCCCAAATGGGGCTCCAAGTGGATAAAGATCAAGTCGATGCTCCATTAATGAGGGCTAGATGATGACACATGCCCTCCCATGTCTCGCTAGATGTTATCACTTAGAAAAAAACCCCGATTGTAGAAGGAAAAAACTAAGGTAACATCTAACCACTTTGGATTGAAAGCTGACCCTTCAATCTAGAGAGGGATTTCTCCTTGAACTCAACTACCCAGTGTCACCTCAGCAGTTGGTTGCTAAGCTCATTGGCCAGATTTAATGTGTAAGATGAAATTGGTTTGGAAAGAAGAGAATGAGGACTATTGGGAATGGAGTCTGGTGTAGAGGATGCTAACCACAGAATGCAAAAACAACCCTTAACAAAGGCAAGATATGGTATAACTTCTTAGACAGGATACCATCAAGATGTGGAGACAAAATACGAAAAATAAATATCACAACAGAGCAATAAGAATTCTGCTATAAATATTTAAGTAAAAAACATGGAAAGTATTCAGATAATAAAAATCAAAGCATTCATAAGGAATTCTAGTTCATAATGTTTTATCCAAAGTACTGAAGACTTAATTATCAAGAGATGTAGCATAAAAATAAACTAAATACCACGAGGAAAAATAGACTGGAAGTTATACACACAAGAATCTCTGCAAAATTGAATATGTAACACTGCATTTAGCAATATATTGATCAAGACTAACACACAATATTTCTTCTTCAAAAATTCCCAACCCTTGGTTTTTTGTCATTATCAGCTTTATAGAGTATTTACAAACAATAACCAAGTTTTTAGAAAAACCTTAATTACAAGGTCCAAAAATAGATAAGTATATCTCTAATTAAAACTACATACATTACATTGTTTAATCATAAAACAAAAATAATAATATTTTGTATCTGAGAAATATGTCACTGCTTAAGAGCTGGTTGAAACTAAGGATCAAAATTGATGACTGATATCTTGCCCAGATTTTCTGAAATCCCTACCTCATCATCATGCTTAGTATGGTAATCTCTTCCTTGAAATTTGGTCTTGATCCACAAAAAATGGATGTTGGTACTCGAATCCTTCATTTGGGGCTGCATCTGCTCCAAATAGCTCCTCGATGCCTCCAAAAATAGTTTTCTCCCAAGCGTTGACGGACTAACTGGCTTACGTCAAATCAGGAGAAAACCTAGGATCACTGACGAACTAATTGTAAAGCGCTTCATAAAAGCAGAGTCAAAATTGCGCTGACAATCTAACTGCCAATGCTCATCCAAATGAAGTAGAAAAAACGCTGATGAGTTTACTATCAACGCTCCATCAAAATGGCCCCAAGAACTGCTGACAAAACAAAACTTTGTTTTGCAGATGTTTAGCTAATTCTGATAGCTGCCTCTAACAAAATGTTAATTTCAGTTTGTCTCTTTTTCCTAGTTTTCTTGGTCTCTGCAGCATGTTTCTTGCTTTGACCCTTAGGCTTCTTAGAACTTGCATGCTTTTCTTTGTTTATGATCCGATCTTTTTGAGGTGTATCATCTACCTCAGTGATTCGTTTTGCCAGGCTATGGTTTTGTTTAAGCTTGAATTTTAGTCTCAGCTTGTTCAGTGGTTTAGCATGCGGCCTTCTTTCTCCATATATCTCAGCTAAAGTAGGTTTTCTATCAACTTATGTTTTCTCTGTCTCAGGCTCAACAACTTCAGCCGCTGTTTCCTTTGTTGATTTAGTCGGTTCAACCTGTTCAGGATATGGCATATGGGAAGAGACAAGTTCTTCTTTTCCCAGAGTCTTCCACTTCTTCTCATATAAACCCTTTCCATTGTAGGGACTAGTGGAGGAGGAGGTTCTCTCATCGTACTTCTCCCTTGGCTTCTAGTTTGGACAAATGAAGTCCCCTGCTCTAAGGTTTGGGGCAGTTCAACAATTTTCTTGCTTCTTTTCCTTCTACTAGTGGCCTTAGGTTTTGGCGAGACAGACTTTAGAAAACACCCCCAAAAGAGAAAATGCTCTTATGTTCTGTTGATTTTTCTTAAATGGTTTTCAATTAATAATTTGCTTAAGCCCTTGTGATAGATGAAGTGGTATGATGCATCAGACTTTGCCCTAACTCTTGCTGCCATCTGCTTGAGACTCATCAATAAAAAGAAAGGAGCATTCATCCTTACCTTTCCAGCAACGTAAGCAAGAAAATGGAAATGATACACATTGACTCTGTTGAAGCGCCCTTCACAAGTGAAATAAGATTGTGTAATCCTTAGGAGTAGGTGCCGTTCATCCTTCAACTAAGATCTTTATAGCTCTAAACGCCATGGTCTGTCCTTATATTGATCCTTTAAGAAGAAAGGAATGTCAATTCTAGCTAAGATGTGGCTTTTAAACCAATTTTCTCAATCAATAGGGAGGAATATACCTTTGCGACCATTTCTTCTGTGACAGGAAAAGGAACATGGCCAACAGTGACCTCCTGGCCATCAAATCCTTCAGCAAAAGCTCAAGCAATGCCATCATGGTAACCCATGCACCGAAAAAAGAATTCATCTCATCCAGCCTCTCGAAAATGCTCTCAAACCTTTGGATACGCTTCGAGGAGGTTAGGTCCCTTAGGTTACCCCCTTTGCAATTTTCCGCTTTTTCCCATAACTTCCACCGTCCAGAAATGCAGGGAATGGAAATGAAAGTGGGATTCAATCTCGAAAATGTAGGATAAAAAAACTTTTCTCCTTGGTGGATAACACAATACAATGGATTAACCCTGCACGACTTTTAACTTTGCACAATATAATTACTTCCACCGTCCAGAAACATTTGAGATTAAACGTAACAGTTTATCAATCATACATAAAACTGATTAATTACACTAGTTTACCATGACGATTACCCTCTGATGGCTGAAATATTCCAATGTGAAATTGCGAAACATGTCACCATTTGTTTAGCCAGCGATCGCTTGATCAATTCCCGCTCCTTTGCTGATGTGTGATCTGTCAGCGTTTTGATTTTGACATAAAAAAAAATTAAAATTTTACAATTGGCGCTGATAATCTAGCTGTTAGCGCTTTTATTCCACAATTTTAAAATTTGGCGTTGATATTACAACTGTTAACACCTTTATTCAACATTTCCATATTGGCGCTAACAATCCAACTATCAACGCCCTAAATTTTTTTTAATAATAAAAAATTACAATGTTGAACTTAAAACTATGGAGCAAAATTGAGATAACACTAGGAAAGACACAACCTCTCCTAGGCCTTGGAGCAACTGCCAAGTGATAGGTGCAATGTGTAGCCCACTGGGGCAATGTGGTCCAAGCAATTGCTTCATCATCTTTGAATAATTGGGGCACGAGCAAACAAATGGTGGTGCTGAATGAGTCCATGGTTCAAAAAAATCCCTTTCAGGTTTCCACCTTTTACTTTAGATGGGTGAAGGTTGATATTATTGACACCTATACATATCCAAGGGTATGCCTAGGTTTGAATTGAGATAACATCTCCAACCCCAAGTAAATAAGGGGTATGGGCTGCCTTCTTCTATAGATGTAAGATAAGATAATTCTATTAATGTCCAATGAATGGCCACAAAAGTAGGTCAATGGGACTAAAGGATACATCTAGTACGAGTACAATATGGGAGCACAAAAGAAACTCCTAACAAATGCCAAAGCTAAATATAGCATAAAATGAAGCAAAGGAGGATGCAACAATAGAACAACTTGATAACCATGTATATAACCGAATCAAAGGCTTTGGTGATGTAGAAGACTAAGTGAATAAGTACAGGGTTGGAGATTGATGATGTCAAGAATGGTCGGGTCTGATAGTCGACAACGAGGGGGGCAGTAGTGGCATTGGCTCCCTATCAGAGTCTTCTAGATCGAACGAGGTGTTTTGCTACTCGATCCTGGGAGGATGCAGGAGCGAGGGATACTTCTAGCATCTAAGGTTGAAGGAAAGAAGCTCTGTATAAATCTTTGGCTGCTCTGCTAGGGTTGGGAAGGAGTTCATCGGGGGGACACCTTGTGCGAGAATCATTTGGAACTAGTCCCTCTAATGCTTTGGGTGTCATCCAAATTGGACCACATGGACTCCATCATCAAAACCATAGTTTTGTATAGTTTATAGGTATGGTGGTCGATCTTGCTCAAGTTGTATTGGGACCATACCGGGGGATTTCATGCCCTCTTACTTTGTTGCATCATTAGATGCAAGAAGATAGTTCCCTATCCATAATCTAGAAAGATTTTTTGCTCACCTTTCCAGATCAAGATCATCTTCGGATTAGTAGTGTTATTCATTAATTATGGAGAGTTTCTAACTTGGTGGTAGGTTTAATGCCGAAAACAAAATTTAAGTTCTTAAATTCTACCAAAGTTTAACAGCTGCAATTTAAACAAGAATTTAGCAATTTAATTCACAGATACCTACTTGGATTCTGTGTTTGAAGTCAATCCCGAGTTGTTGCAACACCAAATTTGCTCCCGTTACCAAAATGACCAACACCTCCTTGCCAAACTGGGCACAATCTCGGTGCCCAACTCCAGAGTACTTCAAAATGGAAGCACTCTGGCCCTCGTGCCCAAAATTTCAAGAACAATTAAGGTCCACTCTTCCTCTTTGTCCTCTCTATCCATGGCTTCCTCGAAATTTCCTTCACTGTCTGTGAAATACTCCCCAAACCCCTGTTTTTTAAATTCGTCCATCGATCCCCTTATATTCCTCAGGTTCCTTCCTTCCTCGGCAACCATTCCATCGTCTTCCATCCCTTCACTGCCCTGTCATTAACTTTCCTAAAATTCTCAGGCGGTGACCGCCTTTTGACACAACAGTGTCATGGTTGGAGGTTGTTGCCTTCATTTTATGATAGGTCATAGAGTATCACACACACACACACATATATAGTCCTTTTTTATATATACTATAATTTCTTTTTAGTTGTATATAATATGTTTCATATATACCATTCCTTTTAATTTGAATATATGTTTGATATATTATATTGAGTTATGTTAATATATACTATATTGAATTATGTTAATAATAAGAGCAATTAAGTATTCAATTTATAAGCATTTAATCTATTCAAAGTTAATAAAGAGATATTTGCTATATATATTTTTGGAGTGTTATCTTTAGGGTAAGATTTCCCTTCTTAATTGTTAGGTATTTAATCTAGTATTTTAATAATTAATTCGTTTATCCTTTCTTTAGACATCTTATATAACCAATTAGTAAGTTTAATAATGCAATGCATGCATATCTATCTATCATATGCATGCCCCGTTTGCATGCTAATACTCTTTTTTTTTGCCGAGAGTTCGTGGTGGGGTTATTACAGTAGGTAGAGATTTGTACCTATTACCCACCAAAATGGGTAACCCCATATGAGAAAACTCTTTACCTACATTTGACGATCGGCCAGTAGCCCCTTCCAGCCACCATTAGACAATGATATGCCATGCGCCTTTGCCATTTATATCAACCATGTGCCTCTCACTATCCGACATTGACGCTTGGATGAAGGTGAGTTGCTATTCAAAAGGTACTTTGATCATTTTGCACGCTGGTGCTTTTTTTGTTTGTTTTGGGCATTTGGTATGGATAACGAAGTGATTTGGAAGATTGACAAACCTTGACCAAACTTTTGTTCTCTCACCTTACCAGGGGGGTTAATTTTGAGCTTAGTCTAGTGGGACCTGTTGATATTGGGTAGCATTGGATGTGCTCTAGCTTCGAAATTTTGTGGAGGGTCTAGAACACATGAGATCTCCAAGACCCAGAAATCGTTTGGAGAAATTCCTCCCGGATGAGGAGTTATTAAAATAAATAATATTTTTAATGAGTTCCTAAGTCTAAACTTAGGAAAATAAAAATATTAATGGGGGTATTAATAAAGATATGGGTGAGAAACTTCTAAGAGATGAGGATCAAGTTTGTTTAATCTTAGTCGTTGATTAGAGACTTAATCTTGGCAAATACTCAGTAACCCGAGGGAAATTGATTCTCAAGGAGGACTTCGATTTCAGAGGGAGAGTTGTAGGGTGAAGGACGATGAGGGTTTCAGCATCAGTCAGAGACTAAGGAGGAGGTGATGCAGTGTCTCAGAGAGACATCGCAGAGGGAGAGCTCTAAGAGACAGTGCAGGCAGGGACGAGATCTCACGTAGTCCTCATGCAGATGACGCAGTCCTCACACAAATGATGTAGGGGTGACACAATGAAGGATAAAGGGTCTCTGTGGTGTCAAAATTTCTCCTAGCTGAGGAGGAAAATTATCTCAGGTGTTTTCTTGAAGGTTTCTCTATGTACTACAAAATTATTCCTTGTAAAGAGATTGTTGTTGAAGAATAATAAATAAACCCTCATCTGTTGCATTGGTTTTGCCGCATTGGTTTTTCCTGGGACAATTGTCCAAAAATAACTGTGTTGATGTGATTGATTCTTGTGCTTGTATATCACTGTTATTTTTCTCTATGCTATTATGTGATAACTGCAGTAGAATTTATTTTAGTGTTTGCTGAATGGTTTTGAAAACAACTTATTGTGAGAAATAAATCAGTTACTGCAGTAGAATTTCGTGTCAGGAATTTTCACATGGTATCAGAGCAGAGATCAGGCAACAGGAGTAAAGAATCTGCTATGAGTCAGGAGCATGATGTTGGGGCATCAACTCAGAAGGACCCACGCAGATCTCCAGAGGGGGAAGAGAGTATGAGGAACATGGATCATGATTATTCTATGTTAGCTTCCAGACTGGAAGAAGAAGTCGCTTGCTTAGCGAGTTCTGCCTCCTCTGAGGTTTGGTATATAGATAGTGGAGCATCCTGGCACATGATAAGAATACGAGAATGTTTTTTGAATTATCAGGAAGAAAGGGCAAACTTCTAGATCAACATTTGAAATAAGTCAAAAGGTAACCCCGTAGGAAGAGGTACCATAGTATTTCAAACAGAAGTAGGGGATCGACTTTAAGAAACCAATGTGCTGCATGTGCCGGGATTGGGGATGAACTTACTCTCTGTATCAACTTCAAAACAAGGGTTATGATGTTTTTTTCATTAAGGAGAAAGTATATATCAAACACCCGAGTTGGAAAAAGAAGGCCCAGATTGGAGCCAGAAGTAACAGGCTGTATAGATTACAGCTAGAATTTCCAATGGCAGTGATAGGCAGCAGTGGGGATAAAGATTTGAATGAACTATGGCAGAGGAGGATGGGACATTTACACCATGGGGCTCTGAGAATTCTTGGGAGAACAATATCAAGAGTTCCAGAGTTGAGTACCAAACGAGATGATGTATGCAGAGGATGCGCACTAGGCAAGTATGCCAAAGTTGCATTTTCTAGAAGCAACAATAGGGCTAAGAGTGTTCTGGGATTGATACACTCAGATATCTGTGGACCCATGTCCACAAGAGCTCTTAGTGGTGCCGAGTACTTCGTCACCTTCATTGATGACCATTCCAGAAAGACTTGGATCTATTTTCTAAAAACCAAGGATGGGGTTTTTGGTCGATTCAAAGAGTTCAAGGCTCTAGTTGAGAATTTGACAGGAAAGAAGATAAAGATACTGCGCTCAGACAATGGTGGAGAATACATCGACAAGGACTTCACTGATATTTGCGCAAGGGAAGGCATCAAAAGAGAGCGGACAACCCCCTATAATCCAGAGCAAAATGTAGTAGAAAGGAAGAACATAACTATTGTTGAAGCGGCCAGGGCGATGTTGTATGATCAGGATATGCCCGCATGCAACACGACAGTGTATGTCCAGAATAGGACTCCTCACAAGGCATTAGGCAAGATTACTCCGGAGAGTGTCTTCACTGGTAAGAAGCCTGAGGTGAGTCATTTCAAGATATTTGGGAGTTTGGAATATTGCCATGTACCCGAAGAAAAAAGGAAGAAATTGGATCAAATTGCGGAGAAAGGATATCTTGTGGGATATAGCGAGAATGCTAAGGCATATAGAATCTATCTTCTGGGGAATAGGAAGATCGTTATTCGACGGGATGTAAAGTTCATGGAGGACAGAGCTTTCAGGAAATCCCGATAAATGCCTTTCGAAGAGCAGTCAAAGGATGATTTGTTGGTCTAGCCACTACGTCCAGCTGAAACTAGCACCAATATTTCTCCTAAAGGCAAAACTCCAGAAGTATCACAATAGGTGGAGTCCCAGGAAGAGGAGGAGAAGATAGATATACCCACTACCAGTGGTAGAACAAGCCGGGAACTTTGACAGATACTACGAGATGCAGAGAATTTCGTTGGTGTGCCCAGGAACGAGAAAAGGGAGCATAAACAACTAGTGAGATACAAGGCCTTGGTGGCTCAGGATGGAGAACCCTCTAGTTTTCAGAAGGCTGTTCAACATCAAGTATGGGTAGATGCTATGGTGGAGGAATACAGTTCCATAATGGTCAATGATGTGTGGGAAGTGCTACCAAGGCCTTAGGACAGGTCAGTTGTAGGTTCGAGATGGCTCTACAAAGTCAAATATGCTGCAGATGGCAGTGTGGAAACGTACAAAGCCAGGTTTGTGGCTAAGGGGTATGCTCAGAAGGAAGGGATAGACTACGAAGAAACCTTCACCCCAGTAGCCAGGTATACTTCGATTAGATCCGTGATATCCCTTGCAACACAAATGGGGTGGGAGATTCATCAGATGGATGTCAAGACGACGTTCTTAAACGGGGTGATAGAAGAAGACGTATAAATTGAACTAGAGGGTTTTGAGACACATGAGAAGAAATATCATGCATGCAGGTGGAAGAAAGCCTTGTATGGGCGTAAATAGGCACCTAGAGCATGGTACGGTCAAATTGATGGCTACTTGCAAAAGATGGGATTCGTCAAGAGTGACGCAAATCCTAATCTCTACTATCTTGTTGTAGAGATCAAGCCTCTAATCCTGGTGTTATATGTGGATGATCTTTTCCTGACAAACTCATCCAAGGTCATCAAAGATTTTGCAAGGAGAACCTAGCCACAGAATTCGACATGAAGGATTTGGGATGGATGCATATTTCCTGGGATTGGAAGTTTGGCAGTAGAAGGGTGAAATTTTCCTTGGACAAGGGAGATACACTATAGAGATTTTGAAAAGGTTTAGAATGCAGGACTGTAGACCTATGGCTACTCCAATGATCACCAACTGGAAGAAAATTGATGCATCTGAAGATAAAGAAGTCAATCGCACCTTGTACAGGCAGCTCATAGGGTCCCTGATGTATCTAGTCAATACCAGGCCAGACATTTGTTACGCTGTCAACACCCTCAGTCAGTTCATGGTGGAACCAAAGAGGGCGCACTGGGTAGCAGCCAAGCATGTTCGTAGATATATACAAGGAACAGTCGAGCATGGACTAATGTACACCCAAGGCAATGACATCAGGCTGAGTGGGTTCACTGACGGCAGATTGGGCTGGAAGTTCAGTAGATTGGAAAAGTACCATTGGGTATTGTTTCAACATTGGATCAAGAATGATCTCCTGGTGTAGTAGGAAACATAAATCCGTGGCTTTGAGCTCAATTGAAGTTGAATATATGGCAGCTAGCATAGCTTCGTGCGAAGCCATATGGCTTAGGAAATTGCTTGTGAATCTATTCAGGAGAAAGATGGAAGCGACCAGTGTTCTGTGTGATAATTGGAGTTGCATCAAGCACTCTGAGAATCTAGTCTTTCATGACCTATTGAAGCACATTGATATCAGGTGTCACTTTGTCAGACACTATGTCCAACGAGGGGCAATACAGTTGAGGTACACCCCAATAGGAGAATAGGTGGCATACATCCTCACCAAGACTCTAGGAAGTACAAAGTTTGTTTATTTCAGGGAGAAGATGGGGATGGTGAAGAATCCGTTCAGTAGCAGAAGCAGATAGTATACGGAGTTGCAGTGCAACAGTTAGTAGTGGGAGTGCTATGGGCAGCATGATGCATCACATTTAGAGGGAGCTGCAGTAGAGATGTAGCAGTGACAATTGCAGTGTCATGGGCAACAGTACAGGTTGCAGTAGCACAGTAGGTGAGGTACAGTAGGTCGAGCATCAACAACGTAGAGGACCGATGCCGCAGATCAGTGTGATGTTTCCATTGGGAAGTATTGCTAGAGCACATTCCTCGCTAAGAGGTAGTGTTGATTTTGGGTAACATCAGATGTGCTCTAGCTTCGAAATTTTGTGGAGGGGTTAAAACACATGAGATCTCCAAGACCCAAAAATTGTTTGGAGAAATTCCACCTGGATGAGGAATTATTAAAATAATTAATATATTTAATGAGTTCCTAAGTCTAAACTTAGGAAAATGAAAATATTAATGGGTATTAAATAAAGATATGGGTGAAAAACTTCTAAGAGACGAGGATCAAGTCCGTTTTAATCTTAGTCGTTGATTAGAGACTTAATCTTGGTCGTTGATTCATTAACAGGAAAAGTATTAGAGAAGACTTGATAGTCATTTGGAGACACACCGGGCAAATACTTAGTAACCCGAGGGAAATCGATTCTCAAGGAGGAGTTCGATTTCATAGGGAGAGTTGCAGGGTGAAGGAAGAGGAGGGTTTCAACATCAGTCAGAGACTAAGGAGGAGGTGACGCAGTGCCTCAGAGAGACGACGCAGAGGGAGAGCTTTGAGAGACAATGCAGGCAGGGACGAGATCTCACGCAGATGACGCAATCCTCACGCAGAGGATGCAGGGGTGACACAGTGAAGGATAAAGGGTTTCTCTGGTGTCGTAATTTCTCCTAGCCAAGGAGGAAAATTATCTTAGGTGTTTTCTAGAAGGTTTCTCTATGTATTGCAAAAATATTCCTTGTAAAGAGATTGTTGCTGAAGAATAATAAATAAACCCTCATCTGCTGCACCGATTTTCTCGCATTAGGTTTTTTTTGGGGACAATTATCCAAAAATAATTGTGTTGATGTGATTGATTTTTGTGCTTATATATCACTGTTATTTTTCTCTATGCTATTATGGATAACTGCAGTAGAATCTATTTTAATGTTTACTAAAGGGTTTTGAAAACAACTTATTGTGAGAAGTAAGTAGGAAAAGCAAATCAGGTACTGCAGTAGAATTTCGTGCAGGAATTTTCATAGGACCTCCCTTAAGGCCCTTTGGGTTATAGTAGGGGCACTACTTGGAAAGCCATGATTGAGATAGCGTGTTCCATTCTCCCTATACCATACTAAACATTTTCCATACCACATTACAAGCCCAATATCCCATCTCCATTCTTCGCGTACAACTTGTCATTGGTTCTTGGGGATTTGGCACTGATAAGTTCACATATCTTGAGTAGGGCTTAGAAATTTTGCCTTGGGAGGTTGATGCAACTAAAAGAAAAGAAAAAGCATATCATGGACACAATGAAACAAAAGAAAGAGAATCAAAATGTGAAAGATGGTCAGGCCATAAATATTAGCACATGGGCAAATCCTAGCATGAGCTTTGCCTCCCTCGTATCGCCATCACCCGTTTCTTGAGCACATGATGCTCCATTACATAAAAAAGGAGCCCTTGCATGTCCCAACCCTGATGAGCGATAAAATGACTCATGTTAGAGGGGTAATAAAACTGCTATATCATACAAAGCAATCTCTAATTGTTGAGATATGAGCATTAATACAAGGAATAATCAAGAAGAAGTAAAAGGCGCACAAAAGGGGTGGGAAAATCAGGCCGAGCTAGTAACTCATGCATCCGTGAACGCTCCCTCCTCGCATCCATACACTCATGATGTGGACACCCCCAACAACTAGTCCCTTTGACCATGGAATCTTCTCCCCTCCATTGCCACAATATTATACACTTAACCTATCAATTGAAGGGTGGATCAGGGAAATGTCAGTTCCCCTTAGGCGCTGGAAGTACCTAATATGGTTGAACATTAGCCACCTCTACCAAGGGAGAAAACACCTTTGCAAGGACTTGGTCCTGATTTTGGAAGGTGATCTTTGATTGAAGTATTAATATTACCTTCACATTTATTTTTGGTTCAGTCGGATGCATTATTGATCTTAGTCTTTGATGAATGGTTGCTTTCACTAGAATCCATGTTGTTCTTATTAGGTGATTCTTGTTGTTGCACAAACTAGCAGGCCTTGTGAAGAGGCGAAAGCTAGAGTGCACAACAACACCTAGAACAAAGGCCCACTGTCACCACAACCTAAGTCCCCTACTCTTCTCGGATTTTCACCGATGGGAGGAGTCCCAGTAATGCTCACTACTGATAGATGTATAACTATGATGGGTTTGAAGTGAGGCAAGGTAACTCATTCAATGGAAATGTTCAACGAAAGTGCAAGCTTTAGGAGAAGCTATTAAGAATTTCCACTAAAAGCCCTTGGAAAAGAGCCTACACGAGACTTAAGGTTGAGGAATATAACAAGATATGAGCACATCCAAGGTCAAGGTAGATAAGAGAAACGACAATGAGTGATTTACTTCAACAAGTACTAAAGAAAATGCCTTCAATGAATCACCAAGTTGAAGGATTAGCTTCTAGGGTTCCCTCTTGATGTGAAGGTTAGAGCATCAAATTTATGGAGATTCCACTGTGGGAATTCCTCCAAAACTTGAGGATCCCTAGAGGAGACACTAACAAAGAATACTATCCAAACGAAATTCAAAATGTCCTCCTCCAAAAGATTTTTCACTAAGCCCTAGGGGAGCCTCCTTATCCTTAAGGGGAAGAAAAACAAAGGTGAAAAGGAAGATAATCTTTGAGTTTTGAATGATCACCAATGATTTAAGATCAATGCCTAACAATTGGGAGACTATGGAGTTAAAGGATAATCTCAATATTTGGCAACTAGCTCTTTTAAGGAGACCTAATGGAGGTAGCTTCACTACCCCTAATGGAAGCAACTTCGCTACAGCTTTAGATATTTACAGTTCGTTGACACTTGTTAATAAAGTTTATGTTAGTTTTTGTAGCATCAGATGGTTTTCTTGTCTCAAACCTTATGGGGAGGCTAAAACACACGAGTTCTCCAAAACCCAGTAATCATTTTTGGAAATTCCACCTAGAGATAGCTCAATTAAATTAATTGACCATTATTTAAATTTTTTCCTAAGTCTAACTAAGGAAAACTGGTTAATTAATAATAATTAATTGAGAAAGGTGAGAATTCTCTAGAAACTCACACAGATCGACTTGGAGTGATCTCAACCATCGATAAACTTAATCTTGGTCGTTGAGGACTCAACTAGAGATTATAAGAGGAGGTCAATGGGTAGATGGAGAAGACACACAAAGTAAAGCCAGTAGTGTGAGTTCCTTGGCAGGTCGAGCTATCCAGCTTCAGAGGTCAAGCAGAGGAAGAGAATTTGGGCCAGAAGGGACGCAGAGGGGCAAAGACAGTGATTCCAGAGGAGGATTCCAATTTTGAAGAGTCAGGGGAGGAGGGCGAGTTATTTCTCTAGGAGGCTGCGCAGGGTTTGCTTAGAGCCTCAAAGAGGCGGTTCGATTTAGTTGAGCCAGAGGTGGATTCAGTTGCTAGAGGCCAAGAAGATTTCTAGATGGCCAAGAGGATTATTTCCAAAGAAACAAGAGACATAACGGCTTGAGTAGCAGTAGTTTCGGGTTGAGCATGTGACAGGTTCTGTAGAGGTGACCCAGAGCCTGCGAAAAGGGTTTAGAGAACTTACTTGGAGTTGTCAGGTTGTGTCGGGATTGCTTGGAGAGGAGGGTTAATTCCCTCAGTTGATTTTTCCAGTATTTCTCTCAGATAGAAACGCCAATTTGACGTCATTTTATTGTACTTAGAATTTCATTGTTGCATAATAATAAAAACCCTTAGCGGTTGCACCAATTTTCCGACATTGGGTTTTCATGGGGACATTTGTCCAAAAATAATTGTCATTTTATGTGTGTGCTAGCATTTCTCAGTTTCTAGCATTTTTATTTCCATAGCGTATTTTTTATTTGTGAAGAATTGCAGTGTGAATTATTCATTGTTTGCCATAGCAAATAAATTGCTTAATAATTAACCAGTTAGAAGAATAATTTCCAGTAGTTGCATTTCAAGGAATTTTCACATGGTATCAAAGCACAGTTGACAAGCAGAAGGCTCAGAGTAGAAAGAGGAAACATTTCTCTGTTTAGCGGGAGCAACAGGATGAATTTTTCAGAGGTTGCGTAGTGCCTAGCTAGGCAATGCAAATAGCTAAACAGGGTTCAATTTTCCAGTAGCAGAAGGTAGGAAAGTTCAATTTTTCCAGGGAAGCGATTCCAGCAGGTAGAGGGAGTAACAATTTAGTATTTTCGTAGAGCAGACTTCTTCTTTGGGCACAAAGGGTTTGCAACAATTCGCTAGAGTAGATTCAGTGTCGGGTGGAAGAGAAATGGCACACACAGAGGGAATTTCTCTCAGAGGATTTCTAGTTTTAGAAATGCAATATTTCTAGTAGCAGCAGGTAGATTTTCTCACTCCAAGAAGGAGTGTGAATAGTAGAGCTAGCAGCTGAGTAGGTGAAAGAGGGAAATTTCTGTCCTAGTTTGATTTTTGGAAGTGATGGCTTTAGCAGGACTCCGAGATCAGGACAGATTAGAGGGTGCATCCAACTATTGTATTTGGGAGGCCAGGATGTCCTTCCTGCTGGACGAGTATGGTCTGAAGACATACACAAAGAGAGTTGTCGCAATACTTGCAAATGCAGACCAACTAGCAAATTGCAATAAGGAGATCGCCAAGGCAAAGTGACTGATTCTCGATGGCGTTCGAGATCATATAGTCTCACATGCTGCAGCCAAGAATATGACCAAAGAAATGTGGGATGCTATTTCCTCCCTATATCAGAATCCTTTCCAGTAGCGAAAGGTGTTCCTGCAGGAAAAGTTGAGGAATGTTCCAATGTAGAAGGGTGAAAGCATCAACACCTATCTCACAAGAATTCAGGATATCCAAGATGAGCTTGCAGCCATAGGAGATTCACCTCAAGCTTTAGAACTTGTGCATTTGGCCCTCAATAGTGTCACCGAGGAATGGGAGACCTTCACTCGGGGCATTCTAGGATGAGATCAGTTGCCTAAGTGGGATCGGATGTGGGCAAATCTCATACAAGAGATCTCACACAAGAGGAGATGAGACGAGCTTTAGTAAAGAGCTCCATCAACGACAATAGCAACAAAGGATTGAAGGGTGTGAAGGAGGAAGACAATGTGGCCCTTGCATCGAAAGGGAAACTAAAAGGTCCTAGTCAGGGACAAGGCTCGCAGGGAGAGAAGAAGAAGAAAAATGATATATCCAAGATCAAGTGCTTCAGGTGTGGCGAGTTTGGCCACTATAGTACTCAATGTCCTCAGAGGAAGAAGGACAAGAAGGAGAAGCAGGATCACGCGACACCACTTGTAGAGATAGACTAGGTGTCCTCCAAATTGGAAGCATAATTTGCATTTTATACAGCTATACCTCTAGGAGAGAGGTGGGGAGACATAAAGTTCTAGACTCCAAAGTTGCGCAGAGTTGGGAAAGGTCCATCAAGGTAAGCATCGGACGATGTTTTCTCTTGGATCATTACCCTTGCTACAGGGGCCCACCATATTCAGTAGAAGATGGATCAGTGTCAGTTAGTGTAGTCAGTTCCAGAGTGATAGTTGCAGACTGGTTGCAGTCAGATGATGAGGAGTGTAGAGTAGTGTCGATAGCAGTGTAGGAGGCACAATGCAGAGTCAGTAGCAACACAAATTCATGACTGAGCCTCTTCATGCACGTTGAGTTGCTACCAAGCACGTGTTGAGATATTTGCATTGGATTATTAATCTTGGTCTGAGATATACCTTCAGAGATGTGAGGTTCCATGGATATATTGATGTTGACTACGCTGGAAATGCTATTGATAGGAAAAACACTTCAGGATCTTGTTTTAATCTTGGATCTGCCATGATATCTTAGATGAGTAGGAAGTAGAAGTCTATTGCCCTTAGCATTGTCGAGGTTGACTATGTCGTGGCTGGCATGGCGAGCTGTGAGGCTATATGCTTGAGGAAGCTCTTTGGAGATTTGTTTGAGCAAGTTCTGGATACAATAGTGATATGTTGTGACAACGAGAGTGGGATCTGATTGGTAGAGAATCTCATGTTTCATGACAAGTCCAAGCACATTGAGATTAGGTATCACTACATTTGAGACATGGTGTAAAGAGGAGCAGTGAGACTCCATCACATTTTGACTGATGAGCAGATAACAAATATTCTTACCATGGCTTTGCTAAAAGGGAAGTTCTTGGCCTTGAGAGAGTAGCTTGAACTGATGGATGTGACTTGTGAAATTTTCTAACATGAAATTCTACTGCAGTAATTGATTTATTTATTTTCCAATTATTCTTCTACATCAGTAAATTCTACTGTAGTTGTCACATAATAGCATAGAGAGAGAACAATGAAATACAAGCACAAGAATCAATCACATCAACATAGTTATTTTTGGAAAATAGTCCTCGGAAAAACCCAATGCGGGAAAACCAGTGCCGTAGATGAGGGTTTATTTATTATTCTTCAGCAACAATCTCTTTACAAGGAATGATTTGCAGAACATAGAGAAACCTCTGAGAAAACACTTGAGATAATTTTCCTCCACCATTTGGAGAAATGTTGACACCCAAGAGACCCTCCAGCCTCCACTGCGTCACCTCTGCGTCATCTCTGTGTGAGGAATGCGTCCCTTGTTGCACTGCCTCTCTGAGCTGTCCCTCTTTGGAGAAATGTTGACACCCAAGAGACCCTCAAGCCTCCATTGCGTCACCTCTGTGTCATCTCTGTGTGAGGACTCTGTCCCTTGTTGCGCTGCCTCTCTGAGCTGTCCCTTTGCGATGTCCCTCTGATGCACTGTGTCCCCTCCTCCTCAGTGTACGATTGATGCTGATACCCTCCCCTTCCTTACTTTGCAACTCTCCCTCTGAAATCAAACTCTTACTTCTTGAGAATCGATTTCCCTCTGGTTACTGAGTATTTGCCCGGTGTATCTCTAAATGACTCTCAAGTCTTCATTTATACTTTTCCTGTTGAGATATCAATGACCGTGATCTAATCTCTAATCAACGACTAAGATTAAATTAGACTTGATCTTCGTCTCTAAGAAGCTTCTCACCTATATTTTCATTAATACCCATTAATATTTTAATTTTCCTAAGTTTAGACTTAGGAACCCCATTAAAAATATTAATTATTTTAATAAAATACAATCCAGGTGGAATTTCACCAAATGATTTATGGGTCTTGGAGATCTCATGTGTTCTAGCCCCTCCATAAAATTTCAGAGCTAGAGCATGTCCGATGCTAGCCAAAAATCAACACTCCCTCTTAGCGAGGAATGTGCTCTAGCAATACTTCCCAGCAGAAGTATCACACTGATCGATGACATCGGTCCTCTGTGCTACTAATGCTCGGCCTGCTACCCCTCATCCACTGCGCTGCTACAATCTGTACTGCTGCCCATGACACTGCCACTGCCACTGCTGCATTTGTACTGCAACTCCCTCTCAATACGCTGCATCATGCTGTCTATAGCACTGCCATTGCTAACAGCTGCACTGCAGCTCCCTCTTAAGAAATGCACTATCTGTTTCTGCTACTGAAACAAATTCTCAATCATTCCCATCTTCTCCTTGAAATAAACAAACTTTGTTCTTCCTAGAGCTTTGGTGAGAATGTCTGCCACCTGTTCTCTTGTTGGAGTGTACTATAACTGCACTGCACCTCGCTAGACATAGTCTCTGATAAAGTGACACCTGATGTCAATGTGCTTCGACTAATCATGAAAAACTGGAATCTCAGAGAGCTTGATGCAACTCTAATTATCACACAAAATGTTGGTCGCTTCCATCCTTCTCCTAAATAGATTCACAAGCAACTTCCTAAGCCATATGGCTTCACACGATGTTGTGCTAGCTGCCATATATTCAGATTCAGCTGAGCTCAGAGCTACAGACTTCTGTTTCCTACTACACCAGGAGGTCATTCCTGCTCCAATGTTGAAACAATACCCAGTGGTACTTTTCCGATCTACTGAACTTCTAGCCCAATCTGCATCAGTGAACCCACTCAGCCTGATATCATTGCCTCGGGTTTACATTAATTCATGCTCGACTGTTCCTTGTATATATCTGAGAATGTGCTTGGCTGCTCCCTAGTGTGCCCTCTTTGGTTCCACCATGAACTGACTGAGGTTGTTGACAACGTAACAAATGTTTGGCCTGGTATTGACCAGATACATCAGGGACCCTATGAGTTTCCTGTACAAGGTGGGATCTACTTCTTTATCTTCAGACGCATCAATCTTCTTCCAGTTGGTAATCATTGGAGCAGCCATGGGTCTACAGTCCTGCATTCTGAACCTTTTTAAATTTTCTGTAGCGTATCTCCCTTGTCCAAGGAAAATTCCACCCTTTTGTTGCCAAACTTCCAACCCCAGAAAATAATGCACCTGTCCCAAATCCTTCATGTCAAATTCTGTAGCTAGGTTTTCCTTGCAATCTTTGATGAGCCTAGATGAATCTGTCAGGAAAAGGTCATCCACATATAACACTAGAACTAGAGGCTCATTCTCTACAATTAGATAGTAGAGGTTGGGATCTGCACCACTCTTGACGAATCCCATCTTCTGCAAGTAACCATCAATTCGACCATACCATGCTCTAGGCATTTATTTAAGCCCGTACAAGGCTTTCTTTAACCTACATACACGAGTTTTCTTCTCATTTTTGTCAAAAACCCTCTGGTTGTTCAATATATACTTCTTCTTCTATCACCCCGTTCAAGAACGCCATCTTGACATCCATCTGGTGAATCTCCCATCCCATCTGTGTTGCAAGGGATATCACAGATCTAATAGAAGTATACCTGGCTATTGGGGTGAAGGTTTCTTCATAGTCTATCCCTTCCTTCTGAGCATACCCCTTAGCCACAAACTGGCTTTGTACTTTTCCACACTGCCATCTGCAACGTATTTGACTTTGTAGAGCCATCTCAAACCTACAACTGACTTGTCCTGAGGCCTTGGTACCACTTCCCAGACATCATTGACCATTATGGAACTGTATTCCTCCACCATAACATCTACCCATACTTGATGTTGAATGGCCTTATGAAAACTGGAGGGTTCTCGAACCTGAGCCACCAAGTTTGAGACTAGTCGAGTAACAATTCAGACATGGGTCAAATCTGGATACAACGATCAACAAATCATGTCACAGTCTTTATACAAGAATGGAAATTCTCTATGCCAACATGGACCGACCCCAAATAAAATCATTATCAACATCTTGCCACGAACTTGACAAGACTTATCCTTGATTATTCGACTAAGGGCTAACAATTTTTTTGAACCCAATCACAATGAATCACAACCCTTTTGCTGAGGTAATGTGCTTCGATCCCTAGTTAGGTGATGTCGCTCACGGTCTCGGCTTGCAAAACTCTGTCTTTGGAGAATTTTGGCCCAAAGAGTGCAAGGCACAGTGTAGCAAAGAGGATATGGGCTCGTTCGTCCAACAGAGAGCACTCGAACCACTTCAACAACGATCTTTACCCTTTTGATGGCTCCATCTCTTTAATTGTCGATTCAACTTAGCAATTCAAATAAAATTCCACTCCAGTGGTTGTGGTATGCTTCAGAATTCCTCGGCCCCTCCAATTTGTTTAGTTGCATTGCCAATTACAACTAGACACGGCCTTTAGAATGGCGGTCTGACCCCAACAAATAGTGTTCTTCTGCGTATCACCCTTACTGCAAAATTGGCAAATTGATCCACAAGTCAGTCAGAGAAATGCGGCCCTCACATAGTCACAAAATTTGCACTGCAATGGCCAAAAAATAATTTCGACCCCTTTTTACTAAATTGGCTTTTCACGACACCTTGCCTTGGCCAAAATTTGCTCACACCCTTTCAAAATTAATTAGGCAGCTCTTTTAAAAATTTTAATACTTCGCACTTTACAACCTTTGGCCAAATGATTCAACAATTTGAAATAAAGATTGTTGAATACTTAATAAATTTGTGACAATATCACATGGCTTATAGGAAATTTTTCAGTAATTCGATCACGATCTTTCTTCAAGATTGGTCTGCAACAAACCCTCAAGTTGGCAAGAACACCAACTCTGATACCATTGTAATATCCTAAACGAGATATTTGGCTAATTTTGTAGAAATCCAACTCAACCAAATTTTTTCCATAAAATCACCATTCAATTAACATAAGATTGCCATGTAAAATGTAACAAAAGAGTGCATGCAATTCCATAATACGATGAACATAAATAATCCCAACTTTACTTATAATAGAAACTGGGGTTTACATGCTGATACAATAAAATAGTTGAGATGGAAAACTGGCCTCAAGAATCTGATCCAATGCTGTGCTGGCCCTCCAAAACTGAACTGAAATGTCACTGCTGAGCTCTCTTGTGAGTTCTGGATGAATTCACCAAGGGGAGATGGGTACTTGCCCAATCTCACTGAATCACCCGAGGGTTTCCATCCTGGGGCTACCAATGAAGTAAAGAACCGGGTTCTAAACCTCTCATACAATAAGGGATATCAAATCCAAGATGTCCTCTAATGGCCTCCTCTTTTTATAGATCTGATGGATCCCTGTCCTCTAATTGGCCACCATGCCTCCTCAGGCCACTGAGAATCACATCTAACCATCCCATCTTGTAGATCTTCTTGTTCCAATTCCAACGAGCTATTACACTAAGGTGTTCTGTCAAGTATTCCTCTCGGAATGCCCCCTTAACCATAATTAATTGAGTTAGGCACAATAATAACCCTGTTTTACAGAAATTATCAAAATGCAATGGAACGAGAAGCAAGCTGTGCGGAATCAATCCTAATGATGGAATATGGCAAGTGAACTCCTCCAAACCCCATAAAAAATCTCCAAAAGCCCCTGGGCCCACTGATGAAGTAAACCTGCACATGTGCCCTGTGACTTGTTTGCCCCCAACTTTGAAAGTCCATCCTAACCATGCCATAAGGAACACCATAAAAAGGAGCATCACATTAGGTCGATTTTGGTCCTCTTGAAAAGAGGAATTCAATGCAATAACTATCTCCATCAAATGAGCTGTCCAATGTGGAATTTGGCCCTAGTTGCCAATTTTAACAATAGTTAACGTAGATGGTCCAAACTCCATGATCAATAGTCAAAGCATGGTGAAGTATCTTCAAGTAAAAAAGAAGTCTTCAATGTCTTTTCCTTAGTGCAATGGCCTCGTGAAAACTCCATCAAAGGGTCAGAATCATCATAACAGCTCTAAAAATCATGTCCAAAAATGACTCAAAGCCTCCAAATCATGTACCAAAGAAAGGCCCATGGCTATAACTTGGGTCAAAGAACTCCATGAAGCATGGGAGATGCTTGTACAAGTCAAAATTTTGGTCTTAAAACCATTTCTTTGACCTAAAGCCATTGTTTATTGTCTGATCTGCAAAAGCAATCAAGGTTCGACCTATTTTAAGATGAGAACATGAAGGCGTAGGCTTTGGCCAGGGATGCAAGAGATCCTCATGAGAGTTCAGTTATCAATGGCATCATAGTATAGGGGAGCTTGCATACATTCATGAATCATGACTGATGTGCTTAGAGTCCTTTTCTACAGTGTAAAGCTCAGCCAACCAGATGGCTATCCAAGATGCTTTGATACAATAATTCAAAAGCAAATTATGACAAATATCTTAGAAGGTATATTGCATTCCCTAGCCCTGGTTATCTTTCTTTACATTAAAGGGAGAGGACAAGGAAATTGTCTCAACTTGCTAGAGACCAAGGACAAAGATAGGTCAATATCTGAAGAGATTTCAACATGTTGAGGACAGCTCTGCAAAGACATAGCCCATAAGTCAGGGCACTTGAACCAAGTTAGCTTCATGGTTAGTTGTGTCAGAGAATTATTCGGAAGTTGGTTATGAATATAGCTTTTCTATTTGATAAGATCTCCCTGCACTAACTATGTTTAATTAACCTTGGATGTAAAAATTATAGTTGGAGAATGACTGTCCAGGTTCAAGTGAAATGAGTAGTAGCTAATGGTTGGCATTTTTGATGATGAGCTCTCTGTACCAGACTAGGAGGTATCATGCTGTTCTAGGAATTAGAGACCCCCCATGTAAAATGAAATAAATTATTATTGAAGTTAGCCCAAGTTACCACACAATTTCTTTGAGAAAAGATCTCAATCTTCAGCTGGTCTGCTATAAGGACAGAAAAAGGATTTATTGTTTGCAACTTCAAACAAGTATATCAAGTTTTTACTGGTAAAAGTAAAATATGTTCCAACAGGAAATATGAGCTTCAGAATTACTTAATTTTGTGGCTTATACATTGCTTTATTCTTTATATCTGAAAAATAATTTTCACAACTCTTTTGGTGGGTGCAAATCCTATCTTATAGCTAGGATCTGAGTCTATTTTTGGAATAAAATAGACAATTAGAACTTTAAATTTATCACGTGGTACTCATATTTGAATTGTTTAATTGCAGTATGTATGGGAGCAAGAGGATTTCAATATCATTAATAGAACAACAAAAATTAGTCTACATTTTTATCTCAATAAAAATCAGCGCAGTCTTCGGCATGCTTTTACTTATCACTGGCGTCTGTGAGTTTCTTTGCTCATCATTCATGATATGAATTTTATTCTAAGGTTGGTTTGGTTTAATTTTTTTCTATTTTGAGCTGGTAGGGTCAGGGGTTGAATACCATTCTGCAGTCTTCAATGCTTACATTGTCTCCGTGTGGGTCTGGTGATGAGTGCATAAGTCTTAGGAAAGCTGTAAAGGCCCATTAGTTCTTCACCTTTGCCTGCCTCCAAGAAAGGGGAAGCACTGCCTTTGACTTAGTGTAGATTTTTATAAAGTTTCTGTGATGGATGTCTCCATGTAGGAATTCCATTTCTAAATGAAGAATATTACTGAAATGTAACCATAATGGAATATGTCAGTTGCTTGTTTATTTTTTTTTTCATATCTAATGTGTTTACATCATATTCTTGTTAATTTATTAGCATTTGGCAGATTGGGTTTTTTATATATCATTGTCTAGGACTTAAAGCGTAAATATTTTCTTTTTTAAAACTGGAGCATGCAGTGAATCGAAGAGTTCTTGTTTAAAGAAAATGAACAAACACATGATGTTAATAAATTATATATGTAAAACTTAGCAGTCTAGATGTCTAAATAGCAAACAACTGTATGTGATAATAGAATCTTCATCTCCCAAGCCATTATATATTTACTTCCAACCTTGTGATA
Source organism: Pinus taeda (assembly GCA_000404065.3). Classification (NCBI taxonomy): domain Eukaryota; kingdom Viridiplantae; phylum Streptophyta; class Pinopsida; order Pinales; family Pinaceae; genus Pinus; species Pinus taeda. Next base: position 16,008 of record APFE031035461.1, on the reverse strand, counting down.
ATTTTGTGCTTTAATTCCTAGCATTATATATCAGCAGTGTCCTGTAAACCATGTCAACCATAATATAGTCCTTTACCGTCCTTGACAGCAAAAAAAATTGAGGACTCTACCAGATAAGGTAGTACCATACCCAAATGAATAGTACATCAAGAAAGAATAGTCTAGCACTGGCCTTTTGCCAAGCAGTGACCTTGCAGTTTGCTGTGTTACTGAACCATGTGGTTGCCTTTTTAAATGTAACTGCAAGAAGTATTTGATAAAACAATGTGAATGAGTGGCGACATGGTTTCAGGATGAACTGAAGTGGCAGCATTCAGATACTAATGTACTTAATCATGGTAATATCTATGTGTTCCTAATGGCATATTGAGGTGGTGTACATTGCTTTAAATAGGCATATCAAAGTCTTTTCTTATACATGAATATGTAGATCTGACCAACCAGTCCCATAGGAGGGTAGATTATGTTGGAATTTCCATATATAGGACACAGACAGAGAAGCCCTTTACATTCAGATACCCCTGCTACCATGAGATATACAGTTGATTCTATTGCCTGTTCAAGAAGTTTCATAACTCCCTCTCCATATTTTTCCAGTATGTTGTTGACATTATACTTGGGAGAGGCACATAGGTTCAAAGTTCACATACTCCTCCCCCACTCAACTGGACTCAACTCAGAGGATTACATCTTTCTTTCTGGGGCTCCGAATGGGTAGGGGCACCAAGAATTAGGTAGTACACAACACCATTCTAGCCCTCATATCTGTCAGACTTGAGGAGGCAGCCCAATCCTCAGTAGTGAGATCCATGTGAAGTTTATGAGGTTTCCAGATGGTTCACACCAAACAAACAGGTGTCTCCCCTCTACCAACACTTACCACTGGGACGCCTTTTCTAGATAGAGAGACATCCCCCAAACCAAATTTGGGTCATCCAACCATTTTTCTAAATAAAGATTCTTTCCTTTGTCGTTAAATGTTATGAGAGTTTCCTTTTCAACATTGTTACCCACCAAAAGTGGTTGACCCCATAGGAGAATTTTTTTCTTACACAGTTCGCATCAATCCAGCTAGCTAACAACATGCCATTTCATCTTCGCCACCTACATCAGCCATATGACTTCTCACCCATCTGGCAAGAGCATATGAATGAAGGTGGGCCTCCGATCAAAAGGTACTTTATTCATTTTGCAATCGAGTGCTTATGCTTGTTTGTATTTGTGCTTTGGGCATAGATTATGTGGTGACTTGGAAGAAAGAGGGGTTTTGGCTGTGATCTTGTTCCCTCACTTTAAATGGGGGTTAATCTTCAATCCTAGTCAAATTGGACCTGTCCTAATGGCCCAATGGGTATATGAGGGGCACTACTTGGGAAGCCTTGGTTTGTTGAAGTTTCTAAGTCTACTAGTTAGAAACACTCCATGCACTTTACTGATTTATTCCTACCTACTTGTTCCATTACTTAACAAGTTATTTACAATGTAAATACTGAAAATAAACACTAGTGCATGCTCAACATATTACAGATCATCAACTGAAGGAAACAGAAACAAGCACACAAAATGACACCGTTATTTTTGGACCAATGTCCCTGGAAAAACCCAATGCGGGAAAACTGGTGCAGCTATCTGAGGGTTTTCTTATTAAGCAACTCTTTTCTGAGTACACTGGGTGCCAAACTAGCTCACCCGACAGAGATAAAAAATCTGGCAGCAATACCTCTCTTCGGAAACAGGTATTCGGAAAGCCTGCTCCACGAAATCCCTCTCCAGCACAATCAGAAGCTTAGCATCAACTGTTGGCCTCTGCGTTAGCCTGAAACCCTTTGCGTTAGCCTACTGATGCTCTGCACAACCTCTCTGGCTCTCTGCATCACTCCTGCAGCCTCTCCGTGGATGACGCAGGCCCTTCTGGCTCTGTGCAGCCTCTGCTACCTCTGTGTGGCTCCCTCTGGCTTTGCGACTACCTCTCTCTGCTTTTGCGCTGGTCTCTTGGCACTATCCCTGCCTCGCTGCCTCGTACTCACTGCCCCTCGCTGCAACTGATCACTGATTCTATCTCTCTTAGCAAACCTCGCTCTAGAGAATAGAATGACTGATCACTCTGGTGTAATCTCCAAGTGCCCCTCAAGCCCCCTCTTATACTTTTCTCGTTGACATATCAACGACCGAGATTAAATCCCTAATCAATGGTTAAGATTAGATCTGGCTTGATCCATGTCTTTTGGACCATTCTAACATAGTTCTATATTAATCCACATTAATATTTTAATTTCCCTAAGTTTAGACTTAGGGACTCCATTAAAAATATTAATTATTTTAATATTTCTCAATCTGTTTAGAATCTGCTCTAACCCTTTCTAGGTATTGGAGATCTCATGTGCCCCAACCTCTCCACCAAATTTCATGGCTAGAGCACATCCGATGCTACCCCAAATCAACATGGTTGAGATACTGTGTTCCATCTATCCCTATTCCATACTTGCCACTTTCCATCTTACATTACAAGCTCTTATTCCACCTTCATTCTTCGGGTTCAACTAACCATTGGTTCTTCGGGATTTGACAACCATACATCCACATACCTTGTTAGGGCCTGAAACTTTGCGCTGGGAGGTTGATGCAACTAAAAGAAAAGGAAAAAGCATATAATGGCTATAAGCAAAACAAAGGAAAGAATATAAAATGCAAAAGATGGCTGGGACATACACATTAGCACATGGGAAAAATCCTAGCATGAGCACTACCCCACCCATTATGGCCATCACTCGATTCCTGAGCACCATATTGCTCTTATACATCATGAAAGGTACCCTTCCCTGTCCCAACCCCGATAGGAAATGAGTTGCCTTGTCATTAAGGGGTAATACAACTGTTATGCATCATACAAAGCAAGCTGTAACCCTTTGAGCTATGAGCAGTAATACAGAGAAAAATTAAGAAAAAGTAAAAGGCACATGAGGGGTGGAAAAAGAAAGGCCAGGTTGGTAACTCATGCATCCACGATTTCTCCCTCTGCACATCTAGACACTCAAGATGTGGGTCCCTATCATGATGGCTCCTTTGACCATGGCACTTGGCCATGAAGTCTTCTCCCCTCTATTACCATTATTGTTCACACGACACCTATTGTTTGAAGGGTGGACTAAGGAAATGTTAAATCCCCTTGGGGGCTGGAAACACTTAATAGGGTTGTCCTTTAGCCACTCCTACCTAGGGAGAAAACACCATTGTGAGTTGAAGATCCCAAATTTGGAAGGGAAGCCTTGTTTGAAGTGTCACAAAGCTTTTTACTTTCAAGCTTAGTTCACTTATATGAAAAAATGGTTATTGTACCTGATGACTAGTTGCTTGCACTAGACTTTATGTTGTGATCGTCAGGTAGTTCCACAACCATGACCTGGGCACCTCACCCATAGGTACTAAAGCCTCTAGAGAAGCATATTGGCACCCACGGGTAAAGTGTTGAGAGCCATGGGACTCCAAGCAACAACATAGCATCATACACACCCTTGGGCACCTCTAGCACCCATAACGTTTTGGCACTTTTCGCTACATTTGATGACTTTTTGGGATGATGCACTTGAACCCACCAGGCCCCTAGTTGACTTACCACTTTGAGAGGGATGACAACTGATCTAGGGTCCATAGAAGGATGGTCTCACCTGTTAAGACATGGGACAACTAGCACCACCTTGGAAGCCCTCAACTTTGGAGCAAAGATTGACACTATGGCCATTTGGAGACCCATGAGACCACATTTTGACCTCCAAGGTGAAATTTGGGCCCCATAGAGAGATTTGACAAAAATGGGAAGGCCAATCATCACATCATGATTTTAGAAGGCCTCTACACCTTGCCTGACACCAAGAAACTGTTAGCTTTTGGATATGGTAGCAACAAACAGGTGTTCTAGTCTCAAATTGTGTCTAAGAGGCTAAGGAACACGAGATCTCCGAAACCAATAAAATGTTTTGCAAGAAAAGACTTGGAGATGCCTTAATTAAATTAATTAGCCAATAATTACAATGTTCCTAAGTCTAACTTAGGAAAATTGGTTAAAAAAGGGAATTAATTAAGGAAGTTCGATTTTTCTCTAGAGGCTTTGGTTGATGAAGTGAAATTGACCTTAGCCATTAGTTTAGATGTAATCGTTTTTAGATTTTGATGGATATGGTAGCATCAGATAGATGTTCTAGTCTTTAAGGTGTCAGAGGAGCTAAGGGACACGAGATCTCAAAAACCTAGAAAATGTTTCGAGAGAAAACACTTAGAAACTTCTCAATTAAATTAATTGATCAATAATTAGAAAGATCTTAAGTCTAACTTAGGGAAATTGATTATTAATGGGTATTAATTGAGGAAATCAATTTTTCTCTAAAGACTTCTAGAAAAGTGACTTGACGGAGTCTAAAATGATCTCAGCGATCGATCATGATTAGATCTTTGCTGTTGATGCTCCAATGAGAGATTATAAGAGCAGGTTGAAGGGATTGGAGAAGACACATAAAGTGAACAAGGTAGTTTGAATTACCCAGTTTGCAATATTTAGCAGAGTGTAGCTCGAGCCAAGGGAGAGATAGTAACAGGGGTTTGCAGCAGTGTGAATTTCCAAATAAATTCTCAGGACGTTTTCCAGTGATCCAGAGTCAAGACTGTTGGAAATACTGAGAGGGGGGGTGAATCAGTATTCCTTAGCAATTAGCACTTTTAAATCTTTTCAGAGCATTAGTTAATCTTCAATTATTGTTAATGTTTATGCAGTAATAACAGTAAATAAAAGAACACAATAGGCACAAGAATTTTAGGTCAAAAACCCCCTCTGGGTAAAAAACCACCGAATGCTTTTCTAATAAATTCTTTAATCTTCAGCCGCAACTGAAATGAAAGCAACAGCTTCCTAGAATTCTAGAAAAAACATTTTTCTCCAACTCTCACTAGAAGGATGCCCCAACGCCTTGGTTTCTTCATTTATCAACTGAATGGATGCCCCAATGCCCTGGATTCTTCAGTAATCAACTGAATGGATGCCCGAACACCCTAGTGAGCCACAACTCGCCCTAGCACCACCCTACCACCCTAAAGTGTTCACAGGGCCCCAACCCGTAGGCGACTTCATACACCTGCCTAGCACCTCCCAACCACCCTATAATGACTGAAATAAGACAAGACTGTGGATTCCCAAACTAGGGATAACAATCCACGATACAATAAGATGTACAATGATTTTCGTGTACTTGATCAAATACCCAATCACTCTATGACCTGCAACCCAACCATGGCTTCATCCCAACAGTGAATCCTATACCTCCCAACACTGCCTCTTCGACTCTAGGCAGGATGACTCTTTCACAAATGACTCTTTTACAATCTTTACAATGATGAGTCTTTTACAAATGACTCTTTTACAACTTTACAATGATGACTCTTTTACAAATGACTCTTTTATAAGTGACTCTTTTACAACTTTACAATGATGACTTTTGGCCTTAACAATACTTTACAATATCTGGATGGCTGTCATGTCTTCAAGAATGTCCCGCTGCATTGCTTCCTTTGATTTGATACTTCTGCTCTTGAATTCTTTCTTGATGTTGTACTTGTATCTTCTTCTACCTGCATGCAAAATTTGCCCAACGAAACCAATCCCAAAACAAAACGAAATACCCTTCAACTTACCTTTGCTTGCAAAACACATGTAAGTGCATAATAATGAATAATGACAAATTAAAATTACAATGCATACCTGAAATGTGCTTGTCACTTTTGTTGTTGACTTGTCGCAACAGTAGACAAAGACTCCCACTCTTGATATTGGCCTGGACTTTATACAAGACTATATCCAAAACTGACCTAAAGATATATACAATAAAAATTGATGACAGACCCTAGGCTTGTGATGGACCAAGTTCTAATTACAACAACGAAGACCATTCTATCAACTATGACCAGACAAGAAACATGAACTTACAACATCATATAGATTTAGCAAACTTGGTGGAACATCAAGAATATGTAGCATCAAATGTGTAGTGTCATGAATAGGACATCCAAAATGTGGTATCAAAACTAACTGTGACATATAACGACATAGAGATATAACTGAGACCTTGTATATACTTACGTTGTCCTGCAAAAACATATGTCAGAGATGATACTCAAAATTCAAATGTAAACACTAATCATACATACCTTGCTGTAGGAGACTTACCCTTGACTGTTGATGTGTGGTCCTTACTGCAGTGATCCTTGAATGCATGCTTTTTCTTGCCTTCTAGGAGCTCGATATTGAATTTGTTGTATCTATGTAATTTTGGATCTCCAGGGTCTAAAATTTCATCCTGTGGTAGCTCTCTGAGTCCTCTGTCCAACCCCATAGGCTTGATCAAGATTGGATTCTTCAAGAAAGAGTTATGTCCAATCTCCCACGATGACCTGATTATACACTGGTTTAGTAGAACAAAATTGTACGAAGTACCACGTGTCACTGTGGCGACCTTCAGCGCTGAAAACGATACCCAACAAACTACAGTTCGTCCTCTTTCTGTCACTATTTACGAAATTTGAATACAATGCTCAGAGAGAAAGTTATGACGATTTCCTAACATCACCTATTTGACATGGAATTCAGGAGCTTGCAAAAATCCTAACTTCCTCAGAGCATATCTCCGAAAATATATCGAACCAAGATCTGAAATTCGGTCATGAGGTTCATCAAGATTTTGGCTCAAATGGGTTTTAATTTCAGCGTCTGAAGCTTCACAGAAAAAAAGTTATAGCGAAAATGCCACGATGACCTGTTTGAAGCCACAAAATCCCTACTAGAGGAGGATATGAGGGTCACTGTTTATATGGATGTCTTGAGTTGAGAGGGTCCTCAACAAGTGAATGTTGGAGGGATTTTACGAGAAAAAAAAACATTATTATTTATTGACTATTCAATGACCACAACCAATTATGAGTGCCATGCCACAACCCCATAGGGTTTTAGCCCACTAACTAGGGTTACTAAGTTCAAACACGAATATCTCTCAAACCGTGAAGAATTATGTGGTGTGCCATATATCAACGGAAACATCTCGACGAGTAGAATTCTTTTAGAAGATCCTTGACTCAGAATAAAGTAAGTTGTCAAGTCAAAATGCCCATGCAAGATCGGGGTAGCCCCTGGTGCTGCTTGGGTTGACATCAATGACAAGCACTGATTAACAAGGACTGGAGGCCAAATTATCTAATAGAGGAGGCTGTATTCTACAGTGCAAGTTGCCTAGATTGCCAGTGCGAGTTGCCAGAATGAGGATCGATTCAATTGCTAGTGCCCAAATGTTATGCTCTTAACCTGCAAATGATACCCAAATACAGAATATGCGAAGAAAAGAGACCCAAAACACAGAATATGCAAAGAAAAGATACCCAGAACACAGAATAGCAAGCAATGATTTTATTATTCAGAGAGTAATGTTCACTTGCCTCTTCGAGGGGGCAACCTCCAATAGAGCAGAGCTCGATTACAAAATAAGACACGATACTCCTCGCAGGGATTTTCTATTCCTTTATATATGACTCATATATGCAATACCACGGGCCAATACCGTGGTATTACTAATACCATCTATCTACTAATACTACGGCCCATTTGCAACTAATTGTGGTTTCGTTATTAATTGCGGATTAACCACTTACAATTATTAATATGGGCTTTATTGACTCTTGACTATGACGTGGTCCCATTACATAGATAAGGGGGTTAGGGTGGGACCCTAACATGCCCACCCCCTTAAGACTAGCCTTGTCCTCAAGGCTGAAGCTGCGGAAACTGCTGCAGAGTAGTGGCTGGCTCCCAAGTTGCATCTTCTGGAGAGGTGTCTTTCCATTTGACTAGGACTTCCTCAATCATGCGGCCGCGCAGTTGCTTGACTCGTGTGTCGAGGACCTGTTCCGGTTGAAGCCAGATGGATCCTTCTTCGTCCAATTCTGGTAGACTAGTCTGAATTCTGCAATTGTTCCCAATCACTCTCTTGAGGCATGAGACATGAAAAACTGGATGGATTTTTGCAGTAGGTGGCAAAGCCAACTTGTAGGCCACTTCTCCAATGCGTTGAAGTACTTGATATGGTCCGTAGAATTTGGGAGAGAGTTTCTAACATCCCTTGTCTTTGAGTGATGTTTGCTTATATGGTTGGAGCCATAAAAAGACTTGATCCCCTTCTTGAAATTGGCGCTCTGAGCGATGCTGGTCTACCTGTTGCTTCATGCGGTTCTGAGCTTGATGAAGATTCTCTCGAAGATGGGTGAGCATAGTTGCGCGGTGTTGTAGGAGTTGATCCACTTCTTGGACTTTTGAGCATCCCTTGAGATATGAAGTGGGTGAAGGCGGGAGTTGACGATATACTGCTTCATAGGGAGTCATTTTGGTGGTGGCATGATAGTTGGTGTTATACCACCATTCTGCCAGAGGTAGCCACTGTACCCAAAAGTGTTTTTTTTCTGAAGTAAAACACCTAAGGTAGGTTTCTAGATATTTGTTCATGGCTTCAGTTTGACCATCTGTTTGCGGATGGTAGGAAGTACTGAGTTTTAGTTGAGTGCCTTGTATTCTGAAGAGTTCCTGCCAAAAATTGCTGGTGAAGATCGGGTCGCGGTCGGACACAATAGAAATGGGCATGCCATGCAATTTGAAGATCTGATCCATGAAAGTTTGAGCAACCAAGGTTGGTGTAAATGGGTGGGGAAGAGTGCAGAAATGAGCATACTTCGACAATCGGTCCACAACCACCATGATGATTGACTTGTTCCCTGACTTTCAAAGACCTGTAATGAAATCCATAGAAACCTCTATCCAAATTGATGCCAGAATGGGCAATGGTTGTAATGTGCCTGGTGTGTTGACGGTTTCCCCTTTGTGGCATTGACAGACATCGCATTCGGTTAGAAAGGTAAGGATGTCCTTTTTCATGCCTGTCCAGAAAAATGATCTTCTGGTGCGAGCATACGTCTTCTGAAAGCCCAGATGTCCTGCAATGGGAGATGAGTGCATCTTTGCCAAAATGCGACTTCTAAAGGTGGATGTTGGTGATAGTACGACTTTGTCCTTGTAGCGAAGAATATCATTCTGCCACAAATAGCCCTTGGTGGAATGTGGATCTACCTGTAATTGAGAAATGAGTTGGGAGAGCTCGGGGTATGAAAACCATTCCCTGCGAGCTTCTTCAATCCATTCTGGAATGGGGAGGGAAATAGCTAGCAAGGTACTTTCCTCCTCAAATTGGCGTGATAGTGCATCGGCTACCCTATTGTCTTTCCCTTTCGTGTAAATGATCTCATAATCATATCCCATCATTTTGGCTAGCCATTTATTTTGTTGTGGGGAGGATAGGCATTGCTCCGAAAAATATTTAAGATTGTAATGATCTGTGCAGATTTGGAAATGTCGCCCCAATAAATAAGGTCGCCAGGTGTCGATTGCATGTAAGATGGCCATCATTTCCTTCTCGTATGTAGATTGGCCCTGATTCTTCCCACTGAGTTACTGGCTTGTGAAGGCCAACGGTCGCCCTTCCTGCATTAAAACCGCCCCAATACCTGTACCCGAAGTATCACATTCAATGACGAAAGATTTGGTGAAGTCAGGTAGTGCTAAAACTGGAGTGGAACTCATGGCATTTTTTAGAGCTGTAAAGGCCTGTTGGGCTTCCTCATTCCAGAAGAATGAATTTTTCTTTAGGAGTTGGGTGAGGGGTTTCGCTATGCGACCATAGTTGCGGCCAAATTTATGATAATAGCCTGTGAGACCCAAAAATCCTCGCAAACTCTTCATGGTCTTAAGTTGAGGACATTCCTGCATTTCTTGGATCTTTTTGGGGTCCACCTTGACACCCTCACGCCCCACAATGTGACCCAAATACTCTACCTCTGCCATGCCAAACGAACACATGGACATCTTGACAAATAATTTATGCTTGCGGAGCAGTTGCAAGAGTAGATCTACATGCTGAAGATGTGCGGCCCAAGTGCAACTATAGATGAGGATGTCATCGAAGAAGATAAGGGCAAATTTCCTGAGATATGGTTTGAGAATGTGATTCATAAGGCTCTGAAAAGTAGAGGGGGCATTAAAAAGACCAATTGGCATGACCAGGAATTCATAGTGGCCTTCATGAGTTCTAAAAGCAGTCTTGGGGATGTCGACTTCCTTCATGCGAATCTGGTGGTAGCCTGAGCGCAGATCCAGCTTCGTGAAAATTTGAGGCCCATTGAGTTCATCCAGCAAATCATCAACCACCGGGATGGGAAATTTATCTTTGAATGTCAACTTATTGAGGGCCTTGAAGGCAGGACACATCCGCCACTCCCCATCTTTCTTGAGCACCATAACCACTGGGGATGAATAAGGACTGATGTTGGGACGAATGACCCCTGCTCCAAAAGTTCCTTGATGATTTTTTCTATTTCATTCTTTTGGGTGAACGGATATCTGTATGGGCGCACATTTGGGGTTTGGGCCCCTGGAACCAAGGTGATGCTATGATCATGTTCTCCTCACGAGGGTGGAAGCCCTTGAGGCTTGTCAAAGACCGGCAGATGGTTATTTAAAATCTATTGCATCTCAGGATGAAGTGGAAGTGGCTTGGTTTCGACTACCTGGATGGCATTAAATTGAGCTACAACTCCATGATTTCCCTTTTTTAACAATTTTTCCATCCTATGCGAGCTGATGATAGAGGGGGCTCCCGCCTGGAGTCCATGGAGGGTATGTGTGTGGTTGTTCTGCTTAAAACTCATATACAACTCCTGGAAATCCATTGTGATTGGCCCAAGAGTGCGGAGCCAGTCAGCGCCGAGGACAATGTCGCAACCCCCCATGTGTAAGGCAAACATGTGGGTTTTCAACTGATAATCCCCCATTTGAAGTTTGACATTTTCACAACGGCCTTCACATTTCATTCCTCCATCTGCAATTTGAACTTGGAAGTTAGAAACTGCTCGTACAAAGCAATGCACCATTTCTGCGACTTTTTGATGGATGAAATTATGTGTACTTCCACTATCAATCAAGACTACTACTGGTCGATGTTTAATAAACCCTCTGATTTTGAGCATTTGAGGGGAAGAAATCCCTACCAAGGCATGCAACGAAATAACTGGTTCGTCAGAGACATTGTCCTGTTGGTTGTCGTCCTCTAACGACTCATGTTCCTCGAGTGGTGGATCTTCCTCTGTTGAGCTGTAGTCAGTGGCATCTATTTGAAAGAATTTGGGCTCCTTACATTTATGACCTGGGGAGTATTTTTCATCACAGTAGTAACATAGTCCTTGCTTCCTTCTTTTGGCCATTTCCCCAAGGGACACCTTTTGGACCTTCAGTGTTTGAGTCGTGTTCTGAGCCTGTGGGGGACGACCTTTAGCGGGGAAATTTGGGCGAATGTATTGGGCTGCTAATGCACGTTCCACCTTACGAGTTACCTGGCAAGCCTCCGTCCACATGGGAGGGTGGTGAAGTAGAACTTGAGCTTTGATGGCTTCTTTAAGACCGCTGATAAAACATTCCATGTAGAACTCATTTGTGAGACCCTTAGTGCGGAAAGATAAGCCTTCAAAAGCGGTAATATATTCCTCCACTGTACCAGTCTGTTTGAGCTTAGTGAGACAACCCAAATAAGAGTCTTCTTGCTCAAAGCGATCTCGAAGAGCTTTGGTAAATTGGGTCCAGGTCCTAAAATATCCATTGCAACGCTGATGCCATTCCCACCATTGCCACCGTTCATTGTCGAAGTACATGCTCCCCAACATAAGCTTAGTCCCATCATCTAGCATATGATTCAATTTGAAATACTGCTCCATTTGTGCTAGCCATGCGGACGTGTGAGAACTGTCAAATTTATGCATATCCAACTTCGGAGGTCGCTGACTGGCTGGTGGATGGGTGTGCCAGACGTGAGGAGAGTGGCTAGATTCACCGTAATTGCCTTCATGGCCATTATACCCCTCCTCGTGGGCTTGCTCCTTTCCGTTTGACATAAAATCCTCCTTGCCTTTCGACATAAAATTTTGTAGCTGGATACTTAGTCCGCTAAGCTCTTTTTGCATTCTCTCCAGATCTAGTTTGTGAACCTGAGTTTGGATTTCGTTCACATTTTCTTCCAGTTAGTCCATCCTTTCATTGGCCATCGTTTGAGCTCTAGTTCCTACCATACACCATCCTGATGAAAAATTATGACCGCCAAAAAAATTTTCACAATTAATTGAATGGTACCACCATGCATAGCTCGTCGTCCTGATTTTAATGGGCTAGATCACTAATAAGCATCCCGGAAGATCTCAGAGTTTTTTTTTTTTTTTTTACTCCTAACGGAGTTTTACTCCTCCTTGATCAATACTGCAGTCGCCAAATCCTCAAAATGTCAATGCGGCCAAAAGTCCTGTGACAATTATACCTTGGTATAGGAACCCTTCACAACGCCTCTGGTCTGGTGGATCTGAGAGATCTGAATGGCGGATCGGGTAGCACTGGACGGCTGAACTGACTACTTCTACAGATCTGATGAATCTAATAGATCAGAACTGGCTGATTGGTACCGATGTCTGCTGCTGCTGCACTCCTTTGCTCAAGCGGATCTGGAAGAGATGATGATTAAAAAGGGAACTGGGGTCTTGAGGAGTGTCAGGTGCTACAGATCGCAATATACATAAGGGTTTAGCAGTAGTACTCAGCCCAATGTTTCAAGGCTCTAACTAAGGAGGGTCGACCGTACCCTTAGCCGTACCACCCGACTACCCTATCGTACAAGCGAGTAATCTCTCCGAGTGCTGTTCTCGTTGTACTGTAGCCGCAAGACGGCCGATGGTTTATCTATGGCGAGGTTTTCAGGGAGCCTATGGGGCTTCCGATATACCCAGAGGGTACGTGGAAGACAGTCCGTGCGCGGTTCTGTCTAATGCACTACTACTCGAAGGGTTACCCACAAGGGTTACAAGGGAGTCAAACAGACATGACCACCTCTTGTATTTCCTGCATGCATGCCTCCCCAAATCCATAGATTTATGCCCTCAACGACAGATCCCGTGGTTTAAAGACGTCGGAACATGTCTCGAGCCAAAAGAAATTTGCTACTAAATGGAGATCCCACCGGCCCTGGAAAGAGCTCTGATACCACTTGTTATGCTCTTAACCTGCAAAAGATACCCAAATACATAATATGTGAAGAAAAGAGACCCAGAACACAGAATATGCGAAGAAAAGATACCCATAACACAGAATAGCAATGATTTTATTATTCAAGGAGTAATGTTCACTTGCCTCTTCGAGGGGGCAACCTCCAATAGAGCAGAGCTCGATTACAAAATAAGACACGATGCTCCTCGCAAGGAGTTTCTATCCTTTATATATGACTCCTACGTGCAATACCACGGGCCAATACCGCGTATTACTAATACCATCTATCTAATACTACGACCGATTTGCAACTAACTGTGGTTCCGTTATTAATTGTGGATTAACCACTTACAATTATTAATATGGGCTTTATTGACTCTTGACTATGATGTGGTCCCATTACATAGATAATGGGGTTAGGGTGGGACCTTAACAAACACAGATGAGAACCTACATATATTCATCGGAAATAACAAATAAAAATAAGTTGCATGCACAAATGAGTATTCCTAGTAAAATCAATACTATCTATTATAGATACATACGTAGAAAATAATTGTGTGGAACCAAGTGTGCACCTCAAGTAAGAAAATTATGCACACAGAGGACGAACCTATTTTAAAACAATATTGATACAAATTGAGTTAGGAGGAATGATCATATACAATGCGTTTAGTGAGTATTGAACAAAGTATACAACAAAGGAAAATACAATCATGATAAACAGCTGGATGTTATGCTAAAGTACATGATCAAAGAAATAAACAAAATGCACTACTGAAACCTGTAATCTTGTTTGAGATGAGACATTTCGAGGGATTTTATATAAATTAGAACTCTGCCCTAAGACCCAAGTTCAATAATACAAATTTCATTCTATCTATCTCATGGATCGTACTTCAGTAATAATTCAAAGAAAATTGACCAGTAGTCTATTAGAAATAGTATAAAATTCTAAGCCACACTTGAACAATCCCATTCCTTTCTCATTAAGTCAACAAAGACATAGAGGAAGTAAATTAAAAATTCATAGTTATGTACATAGATTTTTCCGCTCCAGTTAGAGTTCAACAAGGGAGAATATGACCAACACAACTAGTAATAGGGCAAAAGGAAACAAAATACATTATACTGAATTCCCAGAAAACTAAAATAATCGCAGACTAAGAGGGCAAGTCAAACTTAGTTCACACATGAAGAATAGTAGTCATACGTAGACAATCCTCTAGCATGTCCTAGGTCTTTGACCCACCAGGGGTCGACTGATGACATGGAGACTCAAAAATGCAATTGAAAGTGCAAGGACTATCATAGTCATATTTGCAGAAGACAAAGTAAACTTGAGGTACATAATTTTCTAGATCCAGTGGAATGGGAGTGATATGATTAGTATTTGCAACTGGAAAACCCCATGAAATGGAGAAAATGGAAGCCAGAAGATCACAAACTTGGAACAAGTAGATAAATGTTAATGAGGTGTGCCTAGTTTCCATCGGAAAGGTGTGAAAAAACATTTTCCATTGAGCTTACTTGAACCACCAATAAAAAACCCTATTACTGAAGGATAAGTCATTTAAACTTGAAGGAGCAAGAAGAAAGGTGAAGGAAAGAAAAATTTAGGAGACATTTTTTTTGAAGTAGCACAAGGAAATAGGGTATTATCCACACTCCTGAATAGAGGACAAAAAGAATGAACCAAGTCAGAAATGAGGAAAAACCCAACCCAAAGCCTAGAGAAGCGTGAAATAAACCATGAGGTAAGTTTACCTGGGTGCTGAGAGGTATCCTCTATGCTAAAGAAAATGAGGGACCCTCCAAGCCTTTGGAATTTCCCCTACATGAAGAAACAAGAAACTATCAAATTGAGGAACAAATTGAATGCCTTTATAAAATCTGGAAACTAGCATGAGTAGGGTAGAAAAATTGAGAGAGAACTGAAGTAAAAAATAGGGAGTTACCAAATTTAGAAGGGTAAGAGAACCAAACTGATACGAAGCTTCACCATCATCTTTTGACTAAAATCCTTCCATCAAAAGACAGTGGAGTAAGAGTGTCTATTAACACCGAAGAGGAGGTTTTTTATGCTCTGGTAGCAGAGATGAACGAAATTCCTACGGTGGCAACAATGCAAAAACTCATCAGGGATTATACCTCGAATAAGAGGATCATACGCTCACTTTGTCATAGCCCTTCGAAAGACTGAGAATGGTGTGAAAATCACAATGGTGGGTAACCAAATATGATTAGGGTTAGTCCTGAAGAACTAGGGCCATAGATCTAAAGCGAGTGGATCTCTACCATCGAAACAACCTTGAAATCGTAACCCTTAAGAAATTTTCCACCTATCAGTTTTGAATGAGTCCAGATGTACATCGCCAATAGGTTTTTAATTGACAAGAAAGTAGGTACAATGGATAGTCAGACTCGAGTCAGCTAGTAGAAGGAAGGGCATGGTTTGCCAAATCACTGAAGGAAATGAATGGGTTTGCATTCATAATGGATATCACCAATGCACACAAAACTGACTTAGGGAGAGTGTTAATGGAAGAGGATGGGGCTGATGAGCTGAGTGTAAGAGGCGGGGTAGTTAGGATTACAAAGTAAAAGGGTGCAACCATTAGCACTGGAGTGGGGTTCGAAATTTTTATTTATAGGTGTAGGTAGATTGATAGGTAGAAGAAAAAAGTCATACACCAAGGGATCCATTTAAATTGTTATACAATACTTATACTGTGTACTAGCCACTTATAAAAATATATACAATGCTTGCATATGATGCTATATAATAGTGGTTAATGAAATAATTTTTTTTTGGTGTATTATGGAGTTTTGTTACAATAGGAATTAGGTTATTT